>LDMZ01042212.1:0-10743 GCA_001455285.1 Sphaeromyxa zaharoni
AATATTTAAACTATTGATTGTAGAATCTTCTGCATACTCTTATAGTATATATTGATATATTTTATTCGATTATAACCGTAAGAACTAGTAAATACTGTGTTACACAGAACTATGTTAAAAGGTTTATCTTGCCTATGCACATTTAATACATAATATAAAGTATATATATGTATATATATAAATAACGATTTCATTTAATTTTAGTATCGTTGAGAATATAGTTTCACATCGAAACAGTTTTATATTTCTTCCTTTCCAAATAATAAAATTTATTTCCTTACCAGGATTCCTATAATACGAAAAATATTTAGAGTTTGATATATGTTTTTGTATGTTCGTAGGAAGTAAGCCGAAAATAGTGAATATTAGAAAGCAGTGTTGTTATTTTTGCAAAAGAAAATGTTTGTTGTCATAAAAATTATCTATTATTAAAAATATATTAATATTAGTTTCCCTGACTGGCTGTCATTCCTTGTTATATGAGAAGTAAATTTGTGTGAATAACAGGGGAATTCGGCTTTAATAAAGCGAAATAATGCACAAACTAAGAAAATAAGACAGTTAACTCCCTGTTATATAAAATTTCGTGTTACTTGCCATCTACTTCTCAAGATTATTATATTTTATGGCCCATATTTTGAACAGTTATATAAGGCTAATAAGTTAATATGTACTGGAATATCTTAAAATTACTTTCGCTTATATCAAATGTTGATCGATTGTTAGTATTTAATCAAGATGTTCAATTGATTAAAATTTGAATGTATGTTCATTTTTTTGTAATTAAGAATATATAAAAACGCCTTATTATTACTCTGTACTTTATTATTGCTTTCAATTAGTTTACAATGGGGTAGATATCGATAAATTTTGATGACAGTCTGGTATATCTTCACAACTACAATTTAATGAAAGATTTTTGAATTTAAAGTTAATTTTCATGGATGAAAATCGGTTATTTAGTTCTAATATTTTAATACAGAAATATAGTAATTTTATTATTTTATAGCCAAACGATTTGAAGATAAAGCTTTATATTAACGGTAGTTGCCTCATGCTATGTAAAGTATTTTTGGTTCAAATTGGGTATAATTTCTAATTTAAAATTTTTTGTTACTTTGATAAATGTCTAGATTAACTTAAATAAAGTGACAATAGTAACAGTTATTTTACCATAATCATCTTATTTCCAAAAATGTTAATTTAATATTTTGCATAATCGGTTTCATTATTTTATTAAAAATTGAAATTAACCTTGATATAACTCTTGTTTTAATATATAAATATAAAAAAGATCTGAAATTTTTGTATCCCTTAATACTAGTACTATTACCGAAACACACCTTTTAATTAAAAAAAACCTTTACTCAAATCAATTAAATTCGAAGAAAAGCATCAGAAGTTAAATTTTTTAATTAAGGAGCTATTTTTATGGCAAAATGATCCAATTTTGAAGGTAGATTTTTTTCTATTACGGTAATAAAAACATTAATATTTTCCTTAAAGATTAATTATAAGGTTCTAACATATCGTCGTAAGGTTTTAAAATAAAATTATTCTAGCCATTAATTAAACTTTTAAGAACATTTTTTGTTTTCGCTAAGCTTCCTTAGATTTTCCTTACAACTTGTGTACATATATCTTTCCATAAACACATCATAACGGATTGTGTAAAAAGAGATACACTACAAGGAATATTACTTTCGCCTCAGGATAAAAAAGTATGATGGAGGCCATGGATAACATTTAAATATTCTCATCCGCAGATCCTCGTGAAGACATCTAAGCCATTGATACGTCATGATTGAAATGAATGAGAGCTTAATAAATTATTTTAGGTAGCCGTAAAGTTTTGTTAGCCTTTTGTACATATTTGAAAGAACGTATCCCTGCCCAATATATGAATAATAGGTGTAAATATCCGGACTAATTGAGTTCTTAGCTTGCATGAATATCATAAATACCTGATTTTTTACAGTTATCATTGATTTTGATTAACTGTTTTTTATCACGACTGATATTTTTACAAACTAATATGTCTAACATTGAATCCAGGATCTAAAATTTGTTTGATACCTGAAATGTTGAATAATGATTGAGGAGAAAATTATTACATCAATAATGTCGATAAAAAAGATATTTTAAGATAAGTTTGCATGTACTATTATATTACAATTTAAATTTAAATTTCCTAGATCTAATGGATATTTATTTATTATCTTGACGATATTACGGTTTGATTCTTGTATTTGAATACCTTATTGCACTTTTTTCATGTTTTACTTTGTTATAAATAATTCAACTATCCAGAATATTTTATAATTCAAATTTCTTAGCAGAAAATAATAATGCCTGCGTCAAAAGCAATGTTTCCTAACCTAATGCATAGATTTATTGTTAATTTAAATATTATTCAAATTTAGGAAATATTTGTTGTATAATCAGAAAAATCATTAAACATATAAAAAAATAGATTTTTCCAGCTTTACATGTAAAAATAATGCAATCACTGCCGATATTTAAAAGTGTACGTCACATTTCTTTAAAAAGGGAGACACAAAAAAAATTGAATTTACGGACCTCTTCATACAAAAATTAATTTTTAATTTGATAGAGTGTGATTTTGAATAAAAAAGCATTTTCATGAGTAACTTTCACGTGATGTTATTAGTGTTGCAAGGTGTAATAGATCTTGTGATAGTCCAAAATAAACTCTAATATTAATATTATTAATGAAAATACTTTTTATTTACACTTCAGAATCCCAAAATTATTTGATTTTTTAAGCTTAAGTCAGTGGATTTTTGTATCTGTAGTGTAACCTGTCTCAATGTAAATGTTACCGGAATATTATCTAATCTGTTAGAAAAAGCTCAAATTGTCATGTTTTTATAAAATAAAGCTAGAATACGTGAATTAATTCTGGTAAATTTAATATTTTCTATTAAAAATATTTTTTAAAAGAGATTATATTTAAAAAATCATTTAATATTCCTATGAAAATATCAGCTCATATATTTTATAAACTTCAAATATTTTACATCGACCACTTTGCAGACATTCACTCTATATAAAAAATTGACTTTTGATCTTGTCATAAATACAAAATAGATATATTGAAATCGGTAAAAGAACCAAAATTTTTTCTTAAAAATCCAAATTACTAATATTCTATCACATTAATAATATATCATATATACAACAACAAACATCAAACATACTATATTAAAGTTAGTATTATTAGAGTATAAACAGCCACCAAGACTAAATTCACGAAAATAGATTCATATTTATTTAACGTAAAGATTATATATTATAATTTTAATATTTTGTAATTAATTCCAAGCCTTATTATCCAAAATCTTATTCTATCCTTTTAATTCCAGTCTTTAAGTCATGTATTTTAGATAAGAAGGCTTTGTTAAAATATTAAAATCAACATTTTCTCATATTCGATATTCGAATGCTTAAAGAATAGTTTTTAAGTTTTATTTTTAATTTTTTGAAATGAAAACAAGCCAAATCAATGTAAACTTCAAATATATGCATTAAGGCCTGTACATAACAAACCTTTAGGATAGTATTTTTACCTTCACAAAAGTTATGGTGATTCTGAGGCGCTCACTGCTTATAGTCAACCTATAAGATTAGCTTAGAATTTAAAATTCATTTAAATTTTTACCATGTCTCAAATTTTAAAATTGAATTTATACTGTAGCACCCTTCCGAGGAACTCGGGAGTTACTAAGGAAAGCATTACTCAAAGGGTTTGAGCCAACAGGTGAGAGACATTGGTGTAAGATAATAAATTTACCGACAATAATGATAACCTACTCTTGTTTACCGCGTGCCACCTGCACGTTGGTATTATATCGTCCGGGTAGCCCAGGCAATACTAATATTTAAAATTATTATATAATATTTTTGGCTGGTTATAAACGCATGTTTTTCTTCTAATAAAATCTATGTTCTTTATGTGAAGCCTTATCGAGAAAAGTTTCCAAAGGACAATTTCAAAGCAAATAATACGAATTGATGAAGAACTGGCAAACAAAAGCTCTTTTCCATCTTAATGTCAGAAAACGTAATAATTATTTGATTATGTTTTAAATTCAGATGAATACCATTATAATTACCCTAATATGGTTATTAAGTATTTATATCATTTCCTCCATAAAAAAGATAACTCATTTTGTATTATTCAAAATATTGATGCCAAATCCAATTTTAAAACGACCAAATGGCACGTCCTTTTTTATTTAAAATTAAAAATAGAAATTTTTAAAAATTGACCTTACATTACTTTCAACTCAAAAAAATATTGAAGATATGAGAGAAAAAAATGTATGTGATTATTTTCCATGATTGAAAACAAAGTTATTCGTTTAAAATAATCATAAATGATTGTGGAATTTATGATTTCCATTATTTGATCTAATGCATATTTATGGAATAGATAAACAACTTTTAACTCAACAACATAAAATTTCTAACAGAATTAAATATTTTTGTATAAAAAATTATATATTTATTTTTTAATTGTTTTAGCCAAAGAAATGATTGAAACTGGATGTTTGTAACTGATGATGTTAGTTTATGAAGTTAAATTTATTTTAAATTAATCATATCATGGAAGTCAACATAACTTATTACTGCCCGTATTCAAATTTATCAAATAAAATTAGATATTTTATATTTTCTTCATATATTAAAAATAAATATGTTTGTTACCGAATGCAGAGGCCGGGATTATTTAATCAGTATTCTTTATATCGACTTTTAATAGAGTAATTGATAAAAATATTCTCATTACCTTTCATTTATGCCAAATAGAACTTCAGGTATAAAACTTTTCACCTAAATTATGTATATGCATTTTTTACTTGTCATTAGTTATAATTAATTTAGATTTTGATCACACTGTTAATTACATACATTTATGAAGTAAAGCTCTAGAAACCTTTGCATAAAATACGCATTGAAAATTTTTGAAGGAATCATTTGTCGTGCCCGGCTCGAAGGATACGGGAGATTTCTTGAAAAAAGATATAGGAAGCACGCTAATTTAGTTAGTTATTTTTTATATCATACTAAATAATATTTATTATATGAGATACCAATAAAGAGCAACGGACACTGAGGGAGAACGCCGGAAACCGCTTGAGGGCCAAACCCTCTAAATTTTTGCCCTCTATGTCAAGTATTAATAACTGCTTCAAAATTACGGCACTATTATAAATAAATTTCCTAATGCTGTTGTTGTGCGCATGACAAACATAACCATGTTTGTATTAAGAAGCCGGCGGTTGAGGGAAGATATATATATATATATATACTTTTTGACAACCACTGTAGTTCTAAAATATTTTACTATTGATTTGCTGGTTTTTTAATGTCATATAACAAAAGGATGGAAGCTTCAAATCAAGAAGGAGATTCCCCTTAATCAATGAGAGCCAAAAGCATTGCTTTCTCTAAGAGCATCTTTGCCGTTCATTGTGGAACTGGCGGCTTGCCCAGGGGATACATCAGCTGTGCAAAACTTGCGTCAAAATCGTTTAGATCGTCGTTGGTCTTGAGGGTATCAAATATAAAACGTACAATGTTTACCTCTTGTTTCTCAATTTTATTATTGAAATAAATTGTTACCTCCATATAAGAGTAGTATTTACTTCACGGACAAACGAAAGGGATATATATTTCTAATTTCTCAAGATATTTGACCAGAATATCCAACAAATATTTGCCTTGGATTAAGAACGAATCGGAACGCCATGCTAAGACTATCATCTGAAATGATCAAAGTTTTAAACTGTAAAAATTAAAAAAACTTATTAAAAATTACTAAAAAATGGTATTCTAAAATTACAATTAAAATAATACATCAATTAAATTTTACAACATGCACCCCAGCTTGTTTATAATGAATATTGTTTTACGGCAGTAATAGATAATTCTTCCGATAGATTTATGATGGAATACCTTGGAAAAGTAAAATTTTGATTACATTTAAATATATACAAGTTTTATTTAATTCACTGATTTTATCATTAAGAATTGCACTTATCTTTATGAACGAAAAATTTTTAAAATGAGATTTTCAGGTAATAAAGGTTCACATAGGTACTTTGCTCTGATTAAAAGAAGTTATTGTCGGCTTAATAAATTTAAATTTATTTCGTGCAAATTATATGAATCTATAATTTAGCACAACTATGTTCCAAACTCTCAACTATATCTCATATCTAGATCAACTCAGTATCTACATGTTTGAAAAAATAAATCTGCTTGATTTCGTTATTTCAAAAGGGCACCCCAATACTTTTATCGTTATAGCTTCATGAAGGATAGTCGACCGCCACTAACTTGTTACAAAATCAGGGTTTTATTACTAAAAAATTTTTTGAAATGACTAATGCTAAAAAAAATGAGATATATTTGTTATGAATTTAAACATGATTTTAACAAAAAGGATTTAATTTCGTTCTTCTCTGAAAAGCATGGGATTGATAATCGTATTATTACACTTGAATAATTTACTTATACATCTGTGAAATATTTATTCTTTTTTCTTTTACTTACATAATGTATCGATATACATTAACAAGGATAATAAATTAATTATAGTGTGATCTCACACACTGATTTATCAATTAAATTGACAGTAGTTTTATAATTTTCACTTTCAAATATGTTCTTAAAATTCTGTGGATTAGATTTCATTAAAAATAACGCTCTTTAAAGAATTTCTAGAGGCGGGGGCAATAGGACGTAAATTTGGTTGGCGGTACTCAAGACAAAAATTTACTCAACGTGCATAATGCTGCTTCTAAGTATTCTCATGGTAGTATCTCAAAGAAATTTGGTTCAATTTTCTTTTCGTAAGAATTAAATGAATATTAATCCATAGTAGCTATCTTCATTGTACATGTTAGATGATTAATAAAAAGTGAAAATATAGTTTACCTTTTGAAAATGGGCTAAATTATCCAGAAAATATGTTACAATACAATTAATATCTATAAAGAATTCATTTTAGAAAATACATTAAAACTAAAATCGTTAAATCAATATCAATAATCCTACTTTAAATGAAGTCTTTTCACTAATTTAAAATTATACATTTATTGTAATTTTCTATGAATATCTTGGGGTCCATTAAATAATGACTACCTTTTCCTAATTTATGTCCTTATCATCATACCGATTGGGATTTGGTCATTGCTTCTAGCTCATAAGGTTTCCTATATTTCAAAATTACTAACTTTATTTTTTATTAAAATAATTATTAAAATTTAGTAAATTTTTTTACACCATTTGGGAAAACTGTGATCTAGCTATGTAATATAAATGTTAGTTTAGTTAGATACCGTCTGAATCCATAGGGCAACTCGTTTTTTGACATACCGATATAATCCATAAAATGTACCGATTTAACTAAGGTTATACTGTTACTATTCACTTTACTTTAGGACTAAACCCAGGTTTCGTAAACTACACTTTTATATTAAATACCTAATATTGCGTGATATCAAGGAGACTTGTGTAACATTTATTATTATATAGAATAAAATAAATTTATTTTATAAAGAATATAAAACTTCACACTATAAAACCATTCAATTAAATATTAAAATAATTTTTTTAGCATTGGATAAATACATAGGTTAGTTATTGTCCCTTATATTATTTTAGAATTATATACATCTAAAAAATGAATTATTACAAAAAATATCACAATAATAGATAGAAAAAAATACGAATTACAAACAATTCTAATTTAAATTACGTATATCTATTCATTGATGGTAAACTTAGTCAAACAAATACCGAAAATCGCTGGTTAGATTAGCGTAAATTTTGGTTTAGAAAAGTTTAAATTCTGAAGTCTTTCTTCATTTGTTCTTGCTCTACAATATCATTTATCAGCTCTATAATATGGCTTCTACACTCAGAAACATTTTTTGTTCGTCCCTCTAGAATGAAATTTACAGCATCGGGGTAGTCGGAATCAGTGACAAAAATACCAACTCTAAATTTTCTTTTGATCTTATTTAGTGCTGTGTACCTCGGTCCACAGATGAGATTTTTAAGATCTTTGTTAACAGCAATTCCAACTGTATCGGTGTGAAAGATGTTTCCACTTTTTTCCAAAATCCAATCTTCTGCATTTTTTATTTTTTCCATTGTACCAATTAATTTGATTTGACATACCTCGGGTAAACAATTGATGTCATATGTAGGTATAATAATTTTTACTTTCATTTTCCTTTCAAATTCCTGAACTTCCACTTTCTTGCATGATATTAATCTCTTAAACTCGTATGTTCCCAATGAGAGTACACTTTCCATGTTATCAGTAATAATTTTACCAATCTTAGCTTTTACTTCAATAACGTTAATATTTCCACCCTTTATATACACTCGATTGTTTTGAGAGTCTACATCCACCGTAACATTTTTACCACTACATATTTCTTTGATGATACTTCCTGATGGTCCAATAATGTATTTTGGATGATGATCAGATATAGTTAACTGTGCATCGGTATACAAATTCTGTTTTAAAAACTCCTGAAACCTGGTGATATCTGATTCAAACCCAAATAAACATAAAATGATGTCAGTTTTACGATTTTTTCCATTTTCTTTGAAGTATTTGATATTTTGTAGTTCTATTTTTAAGCTATCCAAAGTTTTATAGAAAATTTTCTTGAAATGTTTCATAATAAATCGATATGAATGATTGTCGTATCTGATTTCTTTCTCTACACACTTTTGTAATCTTTCTTTTTCTTTTTCCAGACGGCTAAAAATGGTTTCTACAGCGCTATTGTACCCTTTAATTTTGATTTCTAAATTCCCTTTAGAGCTTTTATCATTAGCAATGGGAGTAATTTCTGCTTGATTTGTATATTGGTTGGACATTGAATCTATCAGTGAATTCGGATATCCATATGTTTTGTCTAAAATGTACTTGCTGTGATTCATCCTAATTTTAAATATTCTTTGAGATATTTCGAAAGATTCTTGAATGATACGTTCTATAGAACATCTGGCCTCAGTTATCTTTTCAGGAGTTGCAACCAACATTAACGTTAATTTGTTAGCCTCCTCTCTATTCTCGTAAATTACCATACAATCAAACTCCTTCATTGCTGCTGATATTAACTCCTTTATGTTAGGCAATACCTTATAGTTTGTTGGAACTGTAATATCAACGGTATCACATGTAATAGGGGGAAGTTCGTTAGTTTTAAACTTATCGACCAGGTTTATAATTTCATCTACTTTTTCGTCTTCCCCAATAATAGAAACTGCTTTTTGAGGTGTTTCGTTAAGAATTATTAGAGTGTTAGGATCTTTTTCTTTACAAATTTTATCAAAAATACGATTTTTTGGTCCTTTAAAATCTTCGAATTGCTTTTCGCTAAGGTTTATACTTTTATATGTCAAGTTAATTTCCTGTACAATGTATTCAGCAATTGATTTTTCAACTGCTTTACAGTCATGCTTACTTCCATTTATAAAAAGACATCCACTTTTGTCAAAATCTTTTGATTTATCTATAGATTTTATGAAATAATTATCCTTAAGGTGTTCTGAGAATTCTTTTCCGTTGTTGTTAAACAATGTAATAGCATTTTTAGGAAGTATCATTTTCTGAGTATAATTCTGTTCTTCAAACTCCGTGATATATGAAGAAATTTTATGAAACAATTCATCGATAATCTCGTCATGTGCCACAAGATCGTATTCAGTGTAAAATTTTTGCTGACTGCAGATAGGATATAATGAGAACGTCTTACCATACTCTTTGACTAAATCATCGAAGTGGTTTTCTTTAATAAATTTGTATCCTTTTTGGTTTATCTTAATTGTGCGGCTCGTAAAATGTGAAAAATATTTAGTTCTATCTAACATTTTCTCCTTAATATCATCTAATTGACTTTCGTTTTCACCAATCAGGATTATACTTTGATCTTCATTTTCTCGGTCATCATTTTCAAAAAAATAAATAACATCGGTTTTACGACAGAGAGTAAGTAACTCTGTCTCAATATGGGTAATAACATCCTTTATAATCATTTTGCCTAATTTAACAACCGTGGAACGTAGTTTCTTCTCGTACGTTTTTATTTGGTTTTCTATTAATAAATAAGATTTTTCAACATCCTCTTTGATTCCAGCAAACACTACTATGTTGTTCTTCTCGTCAAAAATAAATTTAAGTTTGGGAAGTTCTTTGGAAACATCATTCATTAAAAACATTTTTTGACTCAGATACAAAATAACTTCCTTTCTAGTAGTTATTTTAATATATTTGTAACGCAGAAGGTGATCATCTAAAACTGTTTTTGCATAATTAACATCCTCAGACGTTCCATTTATTTTATAGTTTATTTCATCTGAATTTCTTCTATTCTCATCTTTTTTCATTATACATCCTGTAGATTTAAAAAGTAGGATAGGATCAATGAAATTATCAAGTACTTTGTAAACCTTGAAAGGAGAGGATCTGAAACCATCAGAAAATTTTTTTATGATATCAACTACATGGTTTCTCGCATCGTAATAATTCTTTGTTCGAGGACCTTGAATAGTTACAGCATAACAATTCTTTGAAGCCTTTTTATCATATGTTATCCTGATATCCTCGAATTTTTCCATGAGTCCTTTGCTACATGTGAAGTCTGGGCCAAATAAAAATTCAGCATTTGAAATGGGGATTATAAAAGTTTC
>LDMZ01042280.1:0-10314 GCA_001455285.1 Sphaeromyxa zaharoni
GGAAAGTAAATCCATTTTTACTAATTTTCTCCTAACGGGAGAGCTCCCTAGAGGGTACCTCAGCGGTAACATTAATCTGGATATCTTTCTTAATATCTTGCAGGAAATTAAACGCCATTGCATGGAAGCGTTGAAAAAGAAAGTGATTTACATAGTTTTATCCTTCTCAATTTTTGCGGTTACGGCTAATCCGTAAATAATGTTTTGATAACTCATAAAAAATTCTATTGAGAACTTTTGACCTCCTAGGGTTCCAAGGCGCCCTAAACGTCTTTTCACTCTGAAATTAAAATTCTAAAATATAATAATAACTCAGACACTCATTCATTGAATGGATACTATACTTCATGTAATGAAAGCTTCTATTACGTCCAACGGGAGAATCCTAGCGAGTACGTATATAGAGAAGATAAATATTCAAAATTTGCCATATGTCTCAAGGTTATGTTTAATGTTGATTTAATCAAAGTCACTATGTACACATTTAATCCGGTTTAAAAAGCATTCAGAAAAAAAGAGGATCGATATAAGGATTTAAATGACATTATCGATGCCTTTTCAGTGTCAAATATTAAATTTTCGGATATTGATGCTTGACTCCACAACCCTAATCTCATTTCAAATTCTTGCATTCGATAATGCACCTTTATTTTTATCAAGGAAATAAATCAAACAGAGGAAATTAAAGTGGTTGATTAAAAAAGGATATTTTAGAGCTGACATAATAGCCATGGAATAACTTTGGATTTAGATCGGTTAACAATGTTTTATTTTACTAAATTATCCAAATTTGTTTTCTGCAGATCATGTCCATACGTTTGTTTCTGAATACATGGACAGGTAATATTACATCCTGGAATTTATCAGCAAAGTGGAGTTTAATAACGACGCGTAGCAGAGGGTGGAGACAGCCATAATCATATTTTTCTTTTTATTAGAAACGGTTTAATTTCAATTTCGTAAAGATTTAATAATGCATAGTAGTTAGCATACTCGGCGGAATATCAAAGCTAAATAATAACTTTGGAGTTGGAGATATTTTATCAATTTTATTTTCGTATTAAAAATATTTCATTACTTCCTAAGCAGTTATACACATTAATTGGGAAAAGTGTTCAAACCAGTCAGAAGATAACCCCGTCATCTTAACGATTGAAAGACATTCAACTTTATCAAATCGTTCCATTCCAATCAATCTATGTTTTAAAAGTTCATATTGACCATGAAAAGCCTTTATACTCCCTTTATAACTAATCCCAAATGTAACAAGCTCAGCACCAATCTTTAACCGCATAAATATCACTAAAATTATTAAAATTCCTACGATTCTCAATTATCAAAATATAAGTAAATTTTACTATTATTTTTTTCCAGATGAATTAAAGTATTTAAATCATCTGATAAATCAAAAATTGATTACATGCTTTGATCTTTCATAAATTATTGTAATAATAAATTTTCAGTCTTGCGAATATAACCTGATAATTGGACAGGAATAACGCCGAAGATAGGTTTTTGTTAATAAAGAACGTTGACTATGGATAAAACATGATCATTTTTAAGATAATTAAAAATTATATTTATGACATCTTGTATGGTTTAGAAATAAGAACTAGATTATCATAAAAAGTCGAAAAATTTGAACCAATATATACATGCATTGAATATAAGATATATGAACGGAATTATTTTTAAACTTAAATTGTTTAAAAAGAAACGTTATTATAAAAAACAATCTATAACACATGTTCTCGTTCAAATCCAATTTAAAATCAATATATATAATTCATACCTCATATAAATCCATTTAAGCAAGTTAATCACATAAATTAGAGAAAAAATTCTTTATTTTATATATATAATTAAATATTCAGATAGCAAAAATATAATTTCCATATTATATATCTAAAAATTTTAAAAGGGGATATTTTTTTCTGGTTTAAATTTCATTAATGACAAAATAAAATAACGAATAATTACTATTATTTATATATAAGCAATAAAAAGTCCTGTTTTTAATTAATAATATATTCAAATAATAAATAATTGCAGATTTTTATAAATTATATTAATCAGATCAAACTATCTATAGAAAAAAGTTTAAAAATATATCCATGTATTTTCTAATTACATATTCTATGTAAATTCCATGTTATTTAGCAAGTGTTAAAACTCAGCCATGGGAAATTCTAGGTTTAATTTTAATGTGATTTTAGCACTACTTATTTCTTAAACTAATTGCAAAAAATTTTTAACCAACATACTAATTCAACATTTTCTAAATTTTTTGGAGAATCATGATGCCATAATCGTATGGATAATCGAAGATATTTCTATGCTATTAACATGTTATTTTTTTCCATTCCTATATATTAATTACATTGCGGCATCTTCAAAAACACTAATAGTATATAATTTTACATGGATATCAAATATCGACGTATTTTTCTCTAAGTAACATGCATCAATCTACCTGTGCTTGAATAAACTGGATGGAATATATTAGGAAAAAATTACATTGAACCATATTAAAGATAAACAATATTTTGTGGCATATTGATAAATATATCCGAAACAGAGCATTTAATAAAACTTATGGATAAAATGATTGTGTAAATAGTTGAACTGCTATAAATAACAATTTATACAATTGGAATAATTTAAAAATCTAAAATTGTTTCATTTCAAGTATGTAGGATATCAGTTATAAGTGGCGATATGGTATCATCGGTTATTTCAAACAAATCAGAAATTATATCCAAAATTCCTTCTTCATCTAATAGCGTACCATACTTGATAACTGAATATATAAAAAGTCATAAAAAAATTACTATCGATTCTCAATAAACGACGCAAGGCCCAAAGTGTCCAGCACAATACGCCATAATTTTCTTTAACAAATAATAACTGTTTGAAATTTAGCAATGATCTAGTATTTATAAGTCAAGGGAATTTGAAATTACTTGTATGCCACGAATTCGTTAATATCTTCGTAATGTTTTGTAACACAATCCATCTAAAGCAGCTTAGATAAAAACATAATTTATGACTAATAATTTTTCCGTGTCTATAGAATGTAGTTCCGGAAATTGAAAGTTATTTTTATTAGAATAGCATACCATTATGCACAAAATATAGCACGCAAAATATTTTTCTTGCAAATTTTGCTTATTAATATATACCCTAAAATACAAAAAGGAAATAAAGGTGATCATACAAAAGAATATCTATGAAACTGGAAGAAGTTAGCGATGGTATTAAGTGATATATTTCGAATAAATTACTCTAAATGATCAGTGGGAAATTTATATAATTAAACATAAAGTCCTAAGAGTCTGCAAATCATGCTCTCGTCATTCAGAAATAACTAAATTAAATGTAAAAAATTATAAAATATACATTCGCTATCTTCATCGTTATTTCTATTCCGGAGAGGCAAACGAACTCATATGCTGATGATGGCGATTCGTCTAATATAATAAATGATAAAAATAAAAACCAGTCATGTTCCAGAATAACTCTAGCATACTGTAGATATTAGATTTTTGGCTCTAACATGTTTCAGAAAAATAACAAAGGATATACAGGAAAATTCAATAGTTTATCACAGAGTCTAATAACTATCTACGTGAAAAAGTTAATAAATCCAAAATTAAATTACTTTGTAGTTTTTTCTAATTCCAAGCATTAATGAAAAATTTCGTTTCACCTTTAACAATATATAAAATTTCATGCTAAAATACATATCTAGATAAGTACACAATGCCAGCCAAGGATATTCCGATGACCTCGCTAGGTCTTGGGCTCTGATTCCATTTCAGCATATTAACCAAAGTAAGTAAAATGGTATACAAATCGAACGAGCCCTAGTAGTTTGAAGGTGTAAAAGTAAAAAATAAACAATTGTATAGAGAAACTCAGATGATAAAAACAATCCAAGACATATTCTCAGAATCTTAAAAAGGAATATAAATGAGATATGTATTACATACCTGGTTATGAGAACAATTGTATTGAAAAGCCTTTATTACTAAGGAAATAATATCACTATAGAGTCTTAAATGTAAATTTTGGAGAAAAGAACCCAAATATCGGTATATTGGCTACATCATAACCACCATCAAGCATAAACTGTAGAGTGCCTCTAAACAAAATATTTTAACTTTTTTGAAATAATACAAAACGTGGAATACAACAAACACGCTTGAACATTTGTATCTCATCAAAATTTTATATAGAATCTAAAACATATAATAATTATAATAATATTACCGTACAAAACATGGTTACATTAGAATTTAAAAACAGTAAATTTATAAAAATGGCGTTCAATTCCACATATTGTTAATGTAGAAGGTAAATATAGTAAAAACCAAATAGAAATATTTAATATTATGTGGTGCATGGAGACGGTATCAGAATACTAATTATTTTTAAGAATGTTTAAATATATAACGATACAGATATATAAATTCCTTAGCATATAAGAAATTAGTAAACAAATTAATATGAAAAAATATACGATAGTTCCTTAATAGATTTCACATTGAACATTTTCGGTGCTAGTGTTTCATTAAACTCACTGATCAATTACAATTATAAAATATATAGTTATTAAAACGTAGTTATATATATAGAAGAATTAAAAAAAAAAAGTTCGGAAAATTTATAATAAAAAAAATTATCAAAATTATCTTAAAGTTGACCGTAGTCAAGCAATAACAGCTAGTGGCATTAATATATAATTTATAAAACGAAAATCTTTAAAATTGTATAGTAACAACCTGATTTAACCTTTTATTTATAAAAAGATTCTAATTTCACAATAAAACTTAGGAAAATATATATATTTATTATAAATTGGAGTCTACTGTATGCATTAAGAATTAAATAAAGGAATGATTGCTAAAAACATATTCGAAAGATAATTTTAATGTATTTGAACTAGAAATCTATGAAGTGACAATTAGAATTAACCTAACAAAAGCAAATAATCAATTAGATCAACGATAAAATTTCTCGAAAAATGGAAATCCGCAGAAACTTATATTTAATAGACTTTTAATGAAAATTTTCAACCACTTTGAAATAATTCACATAGTTCAAAGGTAGCACATATCAGTACAAACAACGATATACATCCAAATTGAAAAAATATGTTACTAATTTTTATAAGTTTTTCTAATGCATCGCAATCAATTAGTTTAATAAATGTTCAAATATATATTCTTGTCAAAATCAAGAAATTTCCAAATAAAATACCTATAGCGTGTAGAAATTGTGCTAATACTTTTTACATTGATGAAAGCATATGACCAATCAGAAAAAATACCGTGTTATGACATAAAATATTCCACAACAGTTTTCCGGTATGATAATTAATTGCATTAAGAAATAACAGAAGGCTTATTATAATCAAGCACCTTGAAAATATATTGGTAGCTAGTGAATATTAAATAATTAACGTATCCATCCATGAAGAAAAGTATCATTAACAATTACTTTATTTAGGGAAAAAAATAAAATTTTGAATATTGTGACAAAAAACTAAAAACTGATACATGACAAAAAATGAATTGAAAAATCGTTAGACAGTAAAAAAGAACATCTATATCAATAGTAAAATGGTTTTGCACTCTATATTATTCTAAAATTAGACGTGCTCATTATTTATGGATAAAAAAGTAAAGACAAAAAACGATACTGAATAGTTAATTTATTTTAAATATAAAGCATTATTTTTATGTTCAAATAAATGTGACTGTTGTATGTTTTATTTCTGAGGTATACAAAAATTTTATAAGAATGCCCAATCTTCAACTTAAGAATATTACTACATAATCACATAATATAAATATAAAGCAGGTAAAAGCCTTTTTTGTATATACAAAAAATTGAAATACTACCATACGTTATAAATAGGTTTCCTTTAAATTATTTTCATTACACAGTTTTCAAAACCAATAATACCTTCAAGAACATAAGAGAGATTAACCGTCACTGTAGGTAGAATATATATTGTGGAAATATCTGATCGTAACTTATAAGTTCGTTTTAACTAATTTGAGTTGTTCACTCAACATTATATTATGTAATACAAAACTTAATATTTTTAAAATAAATATTTATTCAGTCAGGTTGTGAGGAAGTAGTAAATTTTTACACAAGCTACAAAAATAAATAACTTTTTAATTAGAGCAGTATTCTATATACAAACAGAAGATTTTTATCAATTTTAGACTATTCTGTTTCTGGTAAATGCTGATATGTAATCTAGTTATATTGCTGTATATATCGATAATGTTTATTAAAAGGGATTGTTTTATATTACAAAAGAATCATAAAAACTTTTCCAATCTATAATTGTTATTATCTTGAAATTTAATATGATATAATTTTCTTTCTTCTATTGGTTTTAACTAAAAAATGACGAAAAAGGCAATCTATAGGCGAATAATATGCTTCCTATAATTTCATTTTTTATCAAATATTGTTAAAGTATCTTGAGTATCAGGGATTTAATACACAGTTAAGACCAAATACCTTTATTTCATATTAATCTGATGGATAAATTATAATCAAAAAGGATTTTAAAAAAATCGAAAAAAATTAATATATATATATATATATTCGTAACTGAAGTTATAGTATATAAAAATAAAAAATATTTTTTAAATTGATAAATAGTTTAAATAAAATAATGCTATCACTTCCTTATACTTTCTTCATACTGATATTTTTCGTGGGGAGAGTCAATTCATATAAATTTTACATGTTTAAGGTATCAAATATATGGTTTCCGTAGATGTTTTGAGTTTGTATGAGTAGTGAGAACTATAACAGCTAATATCAAAATTATTAGTTTCGGATAATGGACTTAAAAAACAATTCAAGTATTGTAAAGTATAAAAATAAATCAATACACAAGGGAAAGCTTACAGACTTCTATTAATTAACTTATTACGATTTTTTTAATTATTCTTCTAATAATACGAAAGGAAAAATAAAAAAATTATTTCAGGAATGAAAATCTAAAACTAAGTTTTTAATTTTGAATTTGAGTTCCATTGCACTATGGGTGTATATTCACCGATGTTTAAATGAAAGTGCATGAATTTAGTCACTCTAAAGGTATTTATCATGATATTTTTTTATAAAAAAAATCGTAAACTACAATCGTTTTATTGAAAATTTATAATCAACAAAAAACGGATAAAAGTGTAATATATAATATAAAAAAACTGAAAGCAAATTCATTTAGAATAAAATCAAAAAGACAAAATTTAACGGTATATAAAAGCATGCAAAAAATTTTTAGACGTCAAAACAAAAAAAAAGGAATGAAGGAAATATAATTCCAATTAAACAAACACTAGGAATAATGGTAAAAATAATTAAAAAGATGCTGTATCGAATATATATATATATATATATACCAAAACCAACAATAAAATGAATCACACGATTACAATTTGTAGTGATCGATCAAATAGGCAAACATACTGTTTACTGTTAAAGTTTAACATAGTGGATACAAGACAAAATAATCATACTATCGAAATATTTGAGAAATCTTTTCAATCAAAACTTAGTTTCTAACACATCAATCGACTTGTTTAAATTTAAACTTTAATAATCTTGATACCTACTAAATGCACAATATTCTTATACAACTCTAAAATAATAAATTTGTAAATAGTAAAATAAGTTAAAATATCGAAAGGTTAATTACGGGATTATTCCTACATAGGAATAAAAATTAAAAAATAAAACATAAAATGGGCAACCAAAAAATATACTTACATCAGTTACTTTTAATTGCCTCTCTGTATCAGTGACATTTTCAAGAATAGAGTCGTTTAACAAATGTACTAGCATAACAGGGCAAAACATATAATAATTCAGACATATCAGAATATTATCAAAGTTATTACTTTCTATTACCTTAAAAAATAAGTAACGAAAAATAAATTCACAATGGTACTTGGCTTAATCCAATCATCATAATTCATATTTATGTTATAGTTCGTAAGACATAACCTAACCAACTTCAAATTTGGGAAAGAGGAAAGTATCAGTTTGATTGAGGAAAAATTAAGATTGCCAATACAGGACAGATCAACTTCGACAAGACCAATGTTTTTATTTTCAACCATTGAAGCAAAAAAATTTTCTACTACTGATGCAATATTCATGGATATGTTTTGTTCATTCTCATCCATATAAATGTTATGATCAATTGAAAGATCCAACTTTTTCAAGCAAGTAAGCTGAATCAATTCTTGTAACCAGTACTGGCTATTTAAATAACTTTCGGAAGTATTTAAGAATCCATGAAGGCTAAGTACCTGAAGTTTACGATTATTAAATATGGAAATAGGGTTATTGTAAATACGGCGCAATCCCGAATGATTGGTAACTAGTATTAATTCTTCCACATTTTTGGCAGTACGAATCAACTTAACTAATATCTTTCGAAACTTTGAATTTCTTTCTTCCTAAATTTATTTAGTAATTGATGAAAATTACTTAATTTAGAATTAAAACAAATATTCTATAGATAAATAATGGATTATATAAAAAGAGAACTGATATCAGTAATTTTAGATTGTAAAATGAGTCAGTAAATCTGTTGATGACATCGATTGTAGAATAAGGGCATTGAGAGGATAGGCGTTGAAGTAACCAATTACTTAGATTCAAACAAATTCTAATAATATTTTTCAATATGAATCAAATTATTTTTTCAAGTCAGATTATTTTTATTTAAATACAACTAAAAGACCTTCTATGACACACAGCATTTGGCATAAAATTATTTATTAAGCTTAATCAAAATATAAAAAAAACAGCTCAATAAACAAAGCTTGCATTTAATACATGGATTTTAAGACAATTTTAATTTTTATAAAAAAAATATCATTAATTAATTCAAAATAACACTAGATGCTTGAACGATCAACATTGATAATTATAAAAATAAAATACGTATTTCCATTCATTCAAATTCAAGGTCAGCAAATTTTATTATTCTATCACTCGTATGATTGTTTTGAGTAAGTTCCATTTCATTGCAAAATAAATATAAATTCAAAATAAGACAGAATGGTAAATTAATTTCGGATTTTTTATTAATATAAGGAATATCAACCAATTAATAACAAACATAAAATTAAAAAAATATTATATCTTATCATTAATATCGAAATTTAAAGTGCAAAATATAATGAGAAAAACTTAACTTTCTTTTTAAACTAATATTTTATGTTCTAAAAATTGATAACAATATAAGTGCAATATGAAACATTAAAGAAAATTAATACGGTTAACGTTGATAGAAAAAAAATTATTTTTAGTTTTCGTTAAGATTAAAATGTTGTCAATAAATTATGTGAATAACTAATTATTCTGTATTTTCGAATTATTTTTACAGAAATGTATTAATCATTGAATTTTCTAAGGTTCTTTTGCACAGATTTAAGTTTTGTTTTTCAAAACGATTCTATATATAAAATAGTCGTAGAAAATGGCTTATATACCTACCATTAGTTAGTAAAAGGTTATGCTTCAAATAAGATAAATAAAATCTTCAGTAAAACAGCTTAAAATATAATAAAGGAGTAAAAATCAGAGACAAGGACTAATAAATAGCCAGAAGATTAATGCTGTGTATGTTTTATGGATTATGACATTTATCCTGCAATATGGATAATAATAGTGTGAAAATACCTGAGATCCTCTAGTAGAAAAAAATGTTCAACCTAAACTATCAAAAAGGAAAGGAAAATTTTAGAATAAGTAAATAATATTTCTTAATGTCTAATCATTACAGGTACTAATAAATAAAATATGGAAATACGAGAAAATGACAAAAATAGTAAACTAACATTGAGAATTTATAAAGAAGCCTTGTAACATGAGTATTGATAATAGGATACCATTCAGCACAGAGACTTTATATCAATCCATTAGTTAGTATCAAAAGGCTGTTCATATTTTTATGTAATTTTTTAAAATGAATAACACAAAAAATCTCCATAATTAACAGCAACTATGAAGGTTTAAAGACACTATCAATAATCCTTAAATATTCACGAACATATAATTTTTGCTATATATAATTCAACATTAATTCTAGGTACCACTAAATTATCTAGTATTTTTTTCGGTTAAATTCATAACAATTTTAGAAAAATCATTGCTAATATTTACATGACAAACATTAAACGGAGGTTGTAGAGCAGGGATACGCAAACTTTTTCTAGCGTGGGCCAAATTTTTCAAGGATTATTGGCTTTGCAGTCCTTGCGGGCC
>LDMZ01042291.1:0-11457 GCA_001455285.1 Sphaeromyxa zaharoni
GTAGGACTTCATGTTTAAAGAAAATATTTTTAAACTATTTATATTGAAATTTAGCGGACAGGAAAATTCCAAAAACTGTTATTATAAATCCTTCTTCAACAATTACTATTTAAATCACTATTAGTGAAAACCGTGTCAAAAACTGTAACATTCCATGCAGAATATGCGGAATGTTGACCGCCTTGGACACATATATAGAAGCAGGACTGTCGCTAAGAGTATTTACCGCCCAGGACACACATATCTAAAAGCAGGCTGTCGTTACGAGTATTTACCGCCTCTAAATTCTATTATGTGCACAATCCATATCGAGATTAATGGTTTCACAGGTTATTTTTATTTTCGAAAATAGAAATAGATACTTCGTCCTAATATATCCAGTAATTTCATATATTACTTTTCAGTACAAATTTTTAAAGGAAAGAATTTGCGTTACTCTCGATGAAACTTGTACTCTACCATGAACATTAAACCTTAGATAAGTGGTGTAAAATTGCATATCTAATTTTAGAAATTAGTCTTCGGAATGAATAAATGGTTAGTTTAAATTAGCTAATAACAAAATTTTATAAAAATATATTTGTAATTTTAAGATATAATGAATAAATCGCATTTAAGATTCTTTTCAGTATAATAAGCGTAAAAATGATTTTTTTTTAAAAAATTTACGAACTATGATTAAAAACTTAGACAATTAAAGGATTGCGGATTCAAAAAATTCTGTATACCCGTTGCTTAGTTACGCGTCTAAATGGAAATTTATTCTGCTTTTTCACACTTCAACGTGCCATTCATTAATCATGCCGCAAGCCAGACCACACATTTTCACCCGACTGTTTTAAAGTCGTGATAATCCGTTTGTGAATCCATTAATTGTTTATTATACTTATCGTCATATTTCTGTAATTATTGGCGACAGTTTGATTAATAAAAGGTTTTGAGGAGTGAGGTAATGAGGCTTGCATATAGTACTATCCAGGTAAGATATTTATTTCAATATATCTTATTGGTAGGTAAAGATACATTTATTGCTTTCAAACATGATTTTATTATTTTGTGTTTTTAGATTCCAATCATTGTTCTTTTCAATGTTTAACACAAAAGAATTTATGATTATTTTTATAAATTAGTCGTAATTTTTACCTAGTCATTAAAATTTAAGTAATTCTGATCGTTAATACTTTAATCTAACGTGCTTTTAATGATCTAAATTTTGAAATTGGTTGAATTTTTTTCTCATTAATGATGAATCATTTTTAGTTATTTGAAATTTTATTGATTAACCTTTTAACAAAAATGATTCCTGAAATTAAAATATACATAAGATATTGCATTTTTTAAAAAAAGAATGATTTTTACTTTTCAAAAGAATTATGCTGGAGTTACTGATAATTAAGCACTTAGCTTTCCCATTGCTGTGTATATAGCTAGTAATGTATAAAATTGATGGTTAAGAATTTTTTTTTAAATCAGATTGTCAATCGGGAGTTATAAGTGCTAATATGTTTATATTAATTCTTTGGCTGCATTTTGCCACTTGGTATGCCTTGACTGACTAGAGTCATTATTTTTCTAAGGTTCTGATTTATAGAGTTATAACATATTATCAACGATGAATTCACAATTAAATTAAATTTCGTCCTGAAGAGAACGTTATTATATACGTTGTCTTGCATCAAAGCGATTACTTGGATAATCGATAGATTCTAGCTTTAGTGTAATTTTTCACAGCTGCTACTGTTTTAATTGAATCAGATTAACTTTAATTTTAATTAACAAATTTTGTAGCGTATTAAAATTTTATAGTTACAACCCTCAAGGGATTCGTAATCACTGTAGGAATGGAAGACAAAATATTTTTGTTCCTGCATCCCTAACTGCAAAAATTTAACGAATTATGGATAGACAGGAGGCTAAAAACACTTAAATAGTTTAGTAAATTTATTTATAAAAAATATTTTATTTCGAACTTTATTTTTGACAAGTTTTAGCTGCTTTTCTTTAACCAAAAGTGTCTGGTAGAAACATATGGTGTTACAGAGAGGCATATGGGATGTTCTGATGTTGCAGTGATGTATTAAATTCAAAACGCACTGCTACTACTAATCGGCTTGAAAATGTTAAGCTGGTTTAACGTCCAGATTAGAATAAACCAATAAATATTTTATGATACCTCGGTATATGTGACTACACTTACAGTGATTGACTTCTATTAAAAATTGCTTTTAATTATTTAACTAATTATTAGTAGTAATAAGTTTTGTTATTTAAGAAAAGGTTCACAAATAAGTAATACGTAAAGAAAAAAAATACTTTGAGCATTTATTTTGTATACTTGCTAGTATGATAGAAATAGAGTAAGAGTTGGATCTATCTGCTACTATATGTTTCCATTTATTAAAGTGATGGACGAAAAATGTTTATTGGCACAGGATCAATGAAACTGAAAAATGAGCGTACTATACGATTTCATTGATACAATATATTACCGGAAAGAATTTTACGCTTTTAAAATTGTATTGGAAATTAATCCAAAGATAGTTAAAATATATATAGAATCTAATCTATCAGAATTAATCCTACTAGGGTTCTGTTAATACTGCTTCTTAGATCTTCAAATTAATTTTTACCAAAAATATTACCAATAGGATGCTTTTTCATCACTTAAACTATAAAAATGAATCGCTGAAATTAATTTCTAGTTAAGTTTTGTTATTGAGGTTGTTCATTACGTCAGCTAAATGTTCAATTAGTCTTCAGAATCTGTTTTATCTTTGAAACGTATGAGTTCTCCATTTTTGATGCAGTTTAGCATTTTATAAGTAATTATAGAGCGGAAACAACAATTCTTTTGTATTCATTGTTCTTTGGCCGATTTTAGTTTTTTAGATGTTAAAAAAATAAGTACAAATATGAATTTATTAATATTTAATATTATGAAGCTTGGTAAACATTTTTCTTAGTCCATTTATTGATATGGAAGAAATATTACATTTTTAAACTTATAATTTACTGTGATACTAAAGATACACTTATAAATTGTCATGAATGAGTATAATGCTAAATGCACAACCACCTAATTGAATTGGAAACAGTGGAAACTTGAAAATCACGACTTAAAGGTTTGTATATCATTTGTTATTTGTAACATTCGGTCGTTGTTAGTGATCTTCTTAAGGACATGAAAAATTCATTTCACTACTTCATCTATATATTAAAAATTACTAGAATTTAATATATTCTTGTTTACGATTTCTTTTTAACAACCTGAGTTAATGATGGGGAATTGTTTAGTTTATAATATTAATTTTAAAGTTGGCACTCCCCCGAACAATTTGAATTAAGGTGTTAATCATGAATTGTAGCATTATCATTGACTTTTGATATATAAGTTCATTAGATATTCTTTAAATCTTCGATTAAATACGGTGTTTCTGCTTTTGTTTAAAATTTTTTTAATACATAAGGAAAAAAGTTCAAAATACTACTACACAATGTTAAATGTGCTGGCACTACAATTTATGAATTTGAATGATTTCAGCTTTATTAACATGTAAACTATCAGCTGTCTTTTGAACTATTTTTCTTGAACCCGTATATTATATCATAGTCCAGGAAGCAAATTACTATAAATTTTTTTTGAAAAATACTCTTGTGTACATATTTATCATTTCATGTTTATTCTTAATTCTCTATTATCTACCCTTCTCCCCATGTTTAAGTTTAACCAAGACACAGTAAAAATATAAAGAAATTGTTTGAAAAAAAGATTTTATATCAAATATAATGTAGTTAATTACTACAAGTCAGTTACAAACATTATTATACAATAAGTATTTCCAAATAAATAGCACTGGAGTTTAATGTGTGGGAAGTGAGACAAATTTATATATTAAATTAGATAAATAACCCGTATAACTTGAGTATATAATCATATCAAGATTTTAGTAGCATACAAATTTTTGCTACAACTAATTTAAGACATATATCTCTGACTTGTGCAGATTATTTTTGATTCATACAGGATTAGAGGTAGGCAAATAATATATTCGATCATAATTTTTTATTTTCCATTAGGAAGATTACTTTATACGGGATATAAATAAAAGATTTTCTCTTATCATTTTAGACATTGTGAATAACGCTAAATATGATATTGTTTATGAAAAAAAAACTAAATTATTTGAACGATTACATTCATGTAAGTGTCAGTAACTATAATAGGCACTCATATCACAGAATCACATTTACGTGTCAAAAATTTATGCCACGTATTCCATATCTCGCCGCCGTAATAAAGACTTGTCACATTTTTCAGATATAATTAGAGTCCGTGGTTTTATATACTACTTGTTCATTCTAATTCAATGTAATTGATATATTTATTATTAGATACGCTATCATTAATATCTTTTTATTAAATTCTATGTATTTATAACTTTTAATTGAAAAAAATATTATCAGTTACATTTAGCGACCTGTTGCATACTCTTTAAAGTATAGTCGGACACATTAAATTTAATATAGAGGATTGGTTTTATAGGTTTTTTTATTTTCTACCATCAAAGCTAGTAAATATTTTATTTTAAAAAACGAAAAAAGCCTCCCTTATGGCTTCCCTTCAACATACATTTGGTAAGTTTCATAATCGAATTATTTTTAAGATTTATATATAGTAAAGAATGGAATAACAAAATTTATTTTTGATAAATACGGTTTGATTTTTCTGTATCTATGTGTGTATTATTTTTAGAGTATATAAAGACTAATATTGTCAGTGGAGAAAAAACCGTAAATTAATATAAAAAATGCTATATTTATTAAAAATACATCCAAGTTTCATGGAAAAGTTCTTCATCAGGTTAAGCAAAGGTTTTTCCTGGAAGTTACCTCTACCTGAAATTACAAAAATTTTATTTCGAAATTCTCGTTATGTTTAACCATAATTCATTTCAGAGAATAGTTTTATTGAGGTACTCGAATATATACTAAATTAAATTATTTTATTTAAAATTGTTTTGTTCCTTACAGTTTTACGATCTACATGTCAAAAGATGAAACTTGGTTTCTTTTTTTGGCATTATATTGGTATATTTTTCTCAGCCATTTTATGTTCCTATTCTGATTCATGGTTATTATTAACTACCGCATTAATAAGGCGTTTATTTTTGTAATAAGCATCACATCTTAAGGAAATAACTAGCGTATGTATCCACTATTTGCATCTTGAAATATTTTATAGTTTATGACCAGAAAAATAAAATTAAAACATAAAAAAATGTAATTGTACCGTATTGAAAAGCTTTTAATACCATTATAGGTTTGGATAAGGAATTTCAAGTTTGAAATTCGGATAGAACTTTCGGGAAAGTGTACTTTTTGCGGGTTTTCATGTGTGTCAACCTTACATTCTCTAAATTTAGGGTAGCGGGTAAATATATAAACATGACGTTTAGAAATTGAAATATTTTATCTATAAGAGTGATTTGTAAACCATTAGAAAATCTTTATCTACAATTTTATTTTTTCCGTAAAATTTGAATTTAAAACGATTTATTTATTACTGACAGGTTGTTATAGTGGGCTCATTGGATTAAACTTGAAATTGTGCAACTTCTAGGGATAAATATGGTTATTAGAGTTGATAAATGTATTTATGAGGAATCAAACAAAACTGCATCATATTTTTAATTTAACTAAAGAATAAGTGTGTATCAGTTGTAAATGAGATTACAAATTTCTTAATATAGTAAGAATTTGTATATACTAGATTTTATTTTATTGTTGATACTTTAATTCCTCTCATAACACGTTTCAAGTGGATCATTCCGTGACAGGATCCCTGCATGATATTCTCTAATGATATACCACTTTAACTTGTTACACATGAAATTCTATAAACTTCAATGTGCTATCATATATATAAGTAACGGATTCTAAGTGTGTCTTCAACTGAAATTTTTGATCTTTTTGAGATTGATAAAAAAATTGAGGAAAACTATTATACTTTTATTAATAATAATGCAGGGATAATTTTATGTGATAATTTTTAATTAGGATTTGGATACGTAGCATGATATCGCGTTGTTTAAAATAAATAATAATAATTAATTTTAGTATATCATAACCTTCTAGCTTACGCCTATTTTTTGTTTCGTTCTTTTTGAATAAACTACCCTTTAATATAATATTGTGATTCATGTATCGTTTATTATAGAATACCTAATCCAACCATTGATAATTAGATTAGACCTTCCCACCGGACCAATTATACTCAATCCTTATTAACTCAGTTTTTAATATTAATACTTTATGTATAGTTATTTTTCTTCGATTTTACATAGTTCAATTTAATTTTTACGTTGGAAATGGATTTTTATTTTGAAACTGATTATTTTTTTTTCTAAACTGCCTCATTGCATATTAACTTTTAATAATAGTATAAATCAGCAGCATTGAATAATTAATTATTGATTTTTGAAAGAAAATGTACTACCACAAATCACCTTGCCATTCAAGGAGCTTCCACGTAATTATTTAGTGTAGAGCCGCAGTACGAGATCTGAGCTATATTGAGAGTTTTTATTGCGGTTATATTATTTAATAAATATTTGTACCGAATTTAACCTATTTATCTGAAATTTTGTCTTATGTAAAACAAAATTTTCGGAGAAAAATTTAAGATTAAACCCATTTTTCGATTTTAGTGAAATACAAAAAAATTTGCTTAATCAAAAACGGCGTTACTCCTTGATCCTTAAAATTTAATACTTTTATTTTTATTATAATAAAATATTTTATTTCTGGTATCAAACTTCTGGAAAAAGAAGGCATGTCAAACATTTTTTAGAAAATCGGGCGTTTCAATGAAAATTAAATATACAAAACAGAGAATTCTTTTATGTATTTAAAATTCTTCTAAGATATGTCTACTTCTTTGTAGTGGAATGGATGTGCTAAATTTAGTGAAGTTATAAAACATCGATACATGTATGAACCTAGTAAGTCTCAATAAGCTTACATTTTAAATAATTACTTTAATAAAGTACTATTAATACTCATGTATAAATCAGGTTTCTGGGAAATGATTCGGGTAGAGTAACTCAGGAATTTTTTCTGGAAATTCTGTTTAAGTCACATGGAACGTGGATATGAAAATATATTTTTCACATTTTTGTGATATATTTATACTGGCTCCATTTAGAATCCATATCATGATATGACATTTTAAATAATTTTAAACGTCTTGATTTTAATCCTTAAAGTTATTTCAACGTGATCCACTCTGTATTATGCTCGATTTTCTATAAAATATATTTTTTACCAATAAACCATCTAATATCAGCCCTCTCGATCCTTGTATGGAAATGATCATTTTTTGGAAAATTAAGTTATATTAATGTAAAAATAGGAGTTCATTTAAAATGTATAATCAATTTAATAATAGGTATATGGTAAAATTCTTTAAAAATCAGCAGTTTCATCTCGTTTTTGACTTAACTGAATCATAGTTTTCCATTTTACAGATTTTAGATTTATTATCTATAACAAGAACCCTGGTTGCCTTTTGAATTATTGATTTAAAAAGTAACAAATTAAAATTTAATTTCTACTTTATAATGGGAATGAAGTAAAATCGATAGAATTACTTGTGTAGTTTTGTTTATTGCAATGCTCATCAACCATTTTTTTTGTTTGATGACGGTTTTAATTGCTTTTCGATATTAGAATACAAATATTTTATTTTTTTCAACTATTTTAAGAGCCTCTTGTTGTCCATGGAAACCTAATTATTTAAAATTATTCATTTATTAGAAAATATATTTTCACCTTCCTATAAGACAGTTTTACACTTCATTTTAGGTTACCGATATACTTATTATTTTTATATAACTCTCCAACGTTTTTCTTCTTTCGCATAATATATATTTATTTGATACCTTTGTTTAAGATGAAACTAGCACTTATAATTAAGCCAAAGTAATTTATACAATCTGAAATCTTTTTACCTCTTTCATTTATCGAAATTTAAACATATGACAGGTCTTACAGTATTTTTTTTTATTATTCCGATCGACATTGTAAAAATGCAAAGTACATATTGCAGAGCTGCGTTATGACTTGAACAGAATTTAAATAAAATTTGAATGGTCTTTTTTAAAAATAACTCTCCGTTGTGACGGGCAATATGTCCTATCTATATCTCTTGCGTTTATGATATCAATTTGTATTAAAAATATAAAACTTTTTCAGTTATATTCATGCCAGGCTATGCCATATTTGACCATCATTGTTTTATCATAGTTTACTTTTAAATAAGATGCTTTTTGTACACGAATGGAAAATTATCTTTTGTTTTAATATGCCTTGTTAATACCTTGTTTTGCTATATCTCACATGTATATTGGAAGTTTATATCAGTATTTTGTATTTATTTTAAATAAAATTGGATCGGATATCTGATTTCTATGTTATTTCTTATATTTGATTACATTCTGATTTTCTTGACACACTTTTAGCTATTTTCTATAATATGTATTATATTAATGTTTTAAACAATATTATTGAAAAGATAAAGGATTTTTTTATTTAAATTTTAAAAAGATCATATTGTGTATCAATATTTGGAATAATGCCCTTCTACTTTATTTTATCGGTTTGTTCTTGTTGTCTCGTTCATAGTTTTATTTGAATACCAATACATTTTAAAAAAGAAATTAAAATTATTTTTGCAATTTAAACCACTACATACTAATTAGGAATAAATTCCTCATGGCAAAAATATCTTATATTGTTTAGATAAAGTATAGACCTTAATCACATGACATATATTTTGTTTCATAATTTTGCCCAGTATATATACTACCCCTACTAACACGATTTTAGGCCGTGAAAAATAAAAGCTGTCGTAATCCTAAAACTGTGGCTTTTGTGCTGCTGTTTGTGGCTTTTGTCATAATATTTATAAAAATGTATATTGCAAAAATCAATCAGAGGAAAATTGTTAGAGATACCTCTCAAGAATGCTTTGAGCCTTATTATGATATCAATGTTACAGCTGGTGCCGGAAAACTAATATTTTCAAGCTATACATCTCGTGACAACTTTTCTGGAAAACAGTTTGAATGTCCAGTTTTAAATTACGGTTTCGATGGAAGGTTGCCAACAGGTACTACATATTTTATCTTTTGTTTACTATTTATACATTTCATTTATAATTATCATGTTATTGCCTTTTTATAAAAACAAAAATTATTTTTTCTATAGATATAACGACCTGCTGTTTATATGTTATGAGATTCTTGAAAGGTATTAATTATTCCTGATATGATCATTTTTTTCAAATTAAAACGAAACAATTAGGATTTTCAAGTATCAATGTTCGTCTGCAAATCCGATGTTTGTTGATTTTAAAATCCTAATTTTGTAAGTGACCTACATCAAGAATATTTTCCTGCTCCCATGTTACCTTATACATAAAAAATTATGATATGGTTAATATTTTAGAATATTATGCTTGCTGCATTAAATCTAGCTTCACCGGGATATCATTTTAACAGACAGCTAAGACTTCCTTTAGGTTAAGGTAAACCAATAATGCATCCAGAACATATTTCCCTTAAATTATTAAAAATGATTACACCTCTGAAATTGTTAGATTGTTCATTAAATCTCTGGTTTATTTAGTTTTTTCCTTCTACCGCCTTTTTAAAGTTGGTAAATGTTGCTGTAGAATATCATTTTATCTCCAAAATGAATATTTTAATTATAATGAATAATTCATAATCATACGTTTTGCTATAGGAACATGAATAAATAATTTGCAAAATTCTTACGTGCTCTTTGAATGATATCTACAGGTATAGATTCATATATAAAAACACGATAATTATGATTGTTTTGATAAATTTTATTTGATTTTTTAATCATATATTGAAAAGGTATATTTTTGGAATATTATGTGAATTTCCAAATATTTTTGAAGCCTTCAGTTGTTCAAAGACAAGGAAGCCAAATGTATTATATTAATCTGCGGCTTACAATTTTCCTAAAAGTATTAAAGATTTTGTTGGTCAAGAATACTATATGTTTATAATTTTATGCTATTTTTGTAACAAATTTAAAAATATAGTTCTGGTTACTCTATTTCCAAATAATCAAAACTTTGTTTATTCTTTATCTTTTTTATTATTCATGGCGCATGTAATAGCTCTCTCTTGTATGTTTTGTAATTTTTTGAATGTTAAAATCAGATTTATATTGCTTTTATAATGCTTAGATATACAAGGCATTGCTTATTGTATGGTATTCGTATTTATTATTAGGGGTTTCAATATTAGTTCAATGAGCGTATTTATGTGCTACAAGTAAATATCTTGTATTACGTTTAGAATTTTGATTTATTTGTTGCTTTTAATTGGTGCTTTCTACTGAGCATATATTGAGAGAGTTTTTTAAAAATATATAGCATCATTGTGGAATTTTTATAAACATAAAGGTTTTTCGATTTTTACTTTAAGGGAAAATTTAAGATTAATAAATAAAACTTTTGAAATGAATACATTGATAAGAGTTAGCTTAAGAGAAAAAGTTGTTAAATTTATATTTTACTTTTAAAGAAGTTATTTAACTTGGTGTGAGCAGATATTAAGTTTGAGTTATTTACGTTCCATAAGCTTGATAGCCTAAATCGAAACAATTATTCAATATTAGAAAGACATTTTACATGAATTGATTATTAGGAAATTGTTTAAAATACCATATTCTTCGCTTCATTGAGTTTTTTTGTATAACATTCCTGAAATATAATCTATTAGATACAATTTTTTTGTAAAATTATTTATTGTTGGTATGAAAAGTAATGTTTATCGTTTTTGATAAAATATCTGGTTATTTAAATAAAACACGCTCTGAAAGAACAATTTTCAAACAAAATATTCTATTTTTACAAATTAAAAAACTGGGACAACACTGAGTGTTTATCCATTAATACCATGCATGTATTATTTTTATGGTGGATATATTACTGGTTTTGTGTCTGATGCTATATGAATCAGTTTAAAAATTATGAGTTATAGCCTGTATTAATTTATCTTTATCCTGTAGGTTTCAAAATTTTTAATTCATAGCACGTTCTCTATTTATTTAGTAACAATTCCTGACATAGATGAGGCTTTTACTGAATACTCTGTGTTTTTTTTGTCAAATATAATCATGAACTTATTACCTTGATGTTTATTTGTTTTTAAATGGAATGAAATCTTTAAATTGGTTAACAATATCTTTGCATTATACTGAATTTTTCTTAAATTTTTGCATCTATGTTTTCGTAATCACATAAGTTTCTGCAATTTAGCACCCTTAAAATATCTTATAAAGGAATATATGCAAGAATAATTGAACTTTATATACAAATATCTTAATAAGCAGGTAAATTGAAGAAAACAAACATATAAA
>LDMZ01042298.1:0-10402 GCA_001455285.1 Sphaeromyxa zaharoni
GCTGTCGCCGCGTGCGGCAGAATATAATAAATACGAATATTAATTCTATCTAATCTCTACAGTCTTCTTGATGATTTCGCCTTAAATCCACATTTTAAATATTTTTCTACCTATATGTATCAATTTACATAGAAATTCCTGGAATAGGGCTGTATCTCTTGTTTTATCTTTTCTTAAAATGAAATCCAATTTAAAATCTTTTTTTATCAAGGCAGCGGTTATACAAAACCTTTCGATAAATTTTGTCTATGCATTTTTCATAAAATATTGTTGAAATTCCCGACCTAGCTTTAATATACGATAAATACTTCCTGGCATCCTAGTTCTGTAGTCAGCCCTGATATTGTGATGATTCAGAAAATGAAATCTAGCAGTACTTCTTAGTAATCCATCTCGTATTGCAAAACCCATTTAGAAATTTATTAGGAGGAAATTATAGATAGCCCAAGGTTATTTAAACTGCAGGGATTAACTTTATATATTCTAGCTTCGCCGATGGGTTGGAAAATTAGAGCTTATAGATTATAACCAGTAAGATTATTAGTATAGTTGGTTTTAGCTTTCATATCAGCGGTACCCATGAGAGTATCATCCCTACCTTAGACATGAGATAAATATGGAAAGGTTTCTCGCTCACTCTATCAGTTTCTTGGTTGTAATTACTTATATTACTATTCATGTAAAGGATTGTATAACCTCTAAAAGAAATAACGATATTATAGGAAATTAATTAGGCTATTTCTAAATCTAAAGTTTAATTTAGATTATTACGTGATCGCATGAGCCATAATATAAATTATGACTCCATAGTATTTTCATCTAGCTTAATATCGTCTGGGATGCCCGAAAGAATATAAAATCAACGTGCAGGCGGCACGGCAAAAAAGAGGATTAGTTTATTATTATTGTCGGTTAATATATTTTTATACCAATATATGATTCCTGTTAGCTCAAACGCTTTGATTAATACCGTCCTTAAGAACTTTGAGTTCCTGGATAGGTCGTAACAATATCAATAGATATTTGTAGTGATTTGTGTACATTAAAACCGACGGTTTCCACCGGAAAATTTAGATTAGTTTTTACGCGTGGCACGTGAGAGTCTACGTTACAATATTCTATTAGTTTCGGCTGTTAGCTCTATGAAAATTTTGGATTTTTACGTTAAGTAATGATTCCATTAATCATTGATTTTTTTTCAATTCCAGTTAAGAGAAAGTTTTCTGCGCCATTTGGACTTCTCAAGAAAACTGTATTTATGGGATTAACATTAAATACAATATTTTTAGGGAGCAGTCAGAACTGATCTACTTTTATCATGTTTAGAACTTTTTAAGGAACAAATTATTAAGTTCTTTAGAAGTTTAATTTTAACTACCAGCTGCTTCATTTCCAATCTCTGGCTTTTTTCCCTCACCTAATGACCAGGTTCAGTTCATCAAAGAAGATGACTTGCCATTTGACTTTGCTTCGTTTTCGGTATGGATTGTAATTATAACCAGTTTTTTGTGAAAAGGTTGAGTTAACTAAAATACTCTAGGTTATTCAGAAATAAAGCTTGGTTGAAATATCATAAATTACCTTACACCTTTTTAACTTCAAAATGATACTGTCCATTTGCGGGATAGTACGATCCTTGAAAAGATTTTCAAAAATTGATTTGGGCATTGAGGTACCCTCCAGGGTATCCCCCGGTCGCAATGTGAACCGTGAAGAGGGACCTGCTGTTGAGGTGGAGCACCAGTCTACTTGCATCTTTTTTACTTGGTCTTTCCGTCATCAATTATTCAACCCTTTTAAAACCCAAAGTGTATATATTAAAAAACTAAATAAATACTACGGAAAAATAAATATATCCTTGCCCAGAGGCGATTAGTTAGTTTAAATATTTGAGGCACGCTCATGGATTTTATAGGGAACGCCCTTTCCTTTGGCGCCAATTGTCGTTGTGTGACACCACAGGCATTTAAGTAGGTATTTAATTTAAATTAACTACACGTTCGTCTATAGAAAAAATTGGTTCAATTTCGTCATCTCGGACGTATGACAGTATTAACAGTCTTATTAATAGGAAGGAGAAAATATTAATATGTTATCAATCTTAATTACTGTTAGAAATACAAAGCTGTTGGAGTATGTAGTTCGTTAACCTTCGTAGATTATGGTATATAAGAGTTTTTGTCTACGTGTGCACGTGATGGTGTCTTCTAACCTATCTTCGATCCCTCCAACAAAAGCCAAATATTTTCTGTCTACGGCTTACTTTCGTCAGTGTAGTTAGCAAAATAATTGAATAGAGCCTTTTGATTGATAGTACCATTCTTTACTATTTTATTTTGACAATATTTGGAATGATTTTCTGATTACCAGTTTCTATAAGTTTTGGAGAATCTTTTAAACTAGTTTGGAAATTGCATACAAGTATTTGTTTAAGAATTAATCTTGGATGCACGTCCAAGTGAAGAATGAGTAAGCATGTAGTCAATGGTGTCTTCTGGCTTAGTAAAAGGCATTGTGACCAAAAACTATGAAAATAAAAGACATAAATAAACTGTTAATATCTTTTTATCGGTACTTAACATTTTTTATATGGCTATTTACATGTTTTTGGAGGTTATAATCCAAACCTTGAAACGTATCCTCATTGTTGCAACCAATAATAATTTGGTTATACAGCGATTTGGATTAACTTGAAAGTTTCAAGGAACGTACATGTACAGCACGATGAAGACTTATATACTTCCTTAAGAAATTCTGTGTATTATAAAAAATATTACACCGGTGATTTCAGTCATTAAAACAATAACAAGTTATTAGTATTGAGGGACTAATTCTAAAATTTTTAAAAAGATTGAAAATTAACAACATTATTTTGAGGTTAAAAATGTGTATCTGACAATATTTAAAAGCTGGAAATATGGAATAAGGGGCGTACAGACAAAATCCTTGTTTTATATAGGCCTGGAAAATGCATCAAAAGTCGCTCGAATGAATGATAAAGCAACAACATTTTTTCAAAAAGTACCGTAGAAATCTAGATGGAGTGATCGATTTATGCAGTTTATGATACTTTTTTAATTTTTGTGTAATCTTAAATACTTATTTGACAAATTTTTTATTTTTTGTCGTAGTATAAGATACCGTATTTTACGAAACCTTGTTTTCGATCAATTGAATTTTAAATTTTTAGCTGACAATTCCGTACTGCCGTCAACCTAAACAGCAATGCGCAGGCAGAAACTAGAGTGTTCATAATAACAAAAAAGTTACCGAGATGTTTCAAAATAGTGTAAATAATAAGAAACTGCCTCAAATGTGCCCTTTGATTTGATCAATTCTAAAATAAAATGTTTTGCTATTCAAATTAAATAACGATACAATAGGTCAAACTAAGAATTTATTTCAAGTTTGTTCAGCACGGAGAACTCACTGCAAGCAGGTTTGTGAGGAAACGCTAAAATATGTTTATGGCATGAACTGACCTCGGATCACTTCATTGGATTGATAATTCTTCAATTGTAATCGTAAATAAAATAAATTTAAATTACTAGTAGTGGGTTTGGTTTAAAATTTACTAAACAGTATATTTTTGCATCTAAACTACATATAAAATTACATAATTTTAAATAGTCTTAGGTTTTGGCCATGGCATTCTTTTATTACGATACTTAATAAAATCGGGATGGTCATTATACAATCTTGAGTCTAGATGATTAATAGATTTATGTGCTTGAATATGGCTCATCATAAGGTGATAGTCAGACCGATTATTTTCAACTACTAGCTTAACAGGTTCCAAACTAGATTTTGCCTTGCTTAAAACTTCATTTACTAATAAAATACTAGTTCCAGTATAATCAATATCATTGATTGATACAATCCTATCAAATTTTTTGATTCCTGCCTTCTCTGCTAGTGAATCCGGTTTGACAGTGCTGACATATATTGGAGAAAAGGAATATTTCTTGTGAAATTGATCATCAGTACTATAAACCGCCTCTCCACCTACTGTTGAAAAGCCAAATGACAAATCAGCTGAATCATTAGGTAAATAAATTGTACGCATTATGGGTTGACAACCTTTTCTATCAGTAATCGAGGAATCATAGGCCATTAGCTCATGAATCTTTTCACGATGATTATCAAGTGTAATGCCCAATTTAGAAAAAGGCTTCGAAACCAGATTGCGAACAAAAGAAATCGGGCTACTAAGTTTAATCAAAGAATTTTCTTCATCCTGATCATTTGGCTTTTTCCCAAAAATTTTTATATACTGATCACATAGCACAGGATTTGTTAAAAGGAAGATTGCATCGAAATTTTCACGAGTCATCTTTTTTAAAGTTTCTGAAATAATTTGATTAACTTCAAATAGATCGGAGTGGAAAACGAAATCGTTAGAGATCAAAACACTACCATGAGCAACCGACGAAATAGGGACAAACTTTTCATCTCCAATTACCGATGGAAGATTATTGGCAATATCGAATACGTATTTAACTGGATAGCCAACAAGAATGTTACATTCCTTAAAATTTTTTGCAACAATAAACTTAAGGTACTGGGAACCTACATAATATTTCGAAGATTTTTCAATCGAAGCAGTGATCATGTTCCGCATTTTTCCTTGCACGCAAATCTTAATGTTTGGAAGCATTACAAAAAAACTCGTTTTAAGCACATCGTATTGCTTCGCACCGCTCGGTTTTTGTCATTTGAAATACGTGTCGGAGTTATGCAGTATTTCGTGTTCCTTTTATCTACCTTGCTTTTGTCACAAACATTAGCAGAAGGTAAACAGCGTATAGGTGTGTTGGTTGAACATGCTTCACTTGCCAAATCTTGCTCGATATTCATCAACTATTTGAAAAGTTTGTAAATGATTTCATCTTTCGGTCATGCCTGATCCAGGTAAAGGGGATGATGTTACTGTTTTGCATTTTGAATCCAAGAAGGCTACTTTAAAAGATTTTGGTGTCCAAAACTACGACAGTATTATACTAATGATTAATGGAACTAAAAGTACCCGCGTTTTTTATGTTACTATTTTAGAACATGTCAATTCTCCGTCGGTCTCGTCATTGATGGAGTTTTTGGATGTTGGTGGGAATCTAATTTTGGCAACTAACAATCTTTTGGGATCATACGTAAAGTCGATCATGAATGAACTGGGTTTTACTCCATTAGCCAATGAATTTGTGATTGATCACACGAGTTTCGATCGATCAGATTCTGTAAACGTTTATAGAAATTTTTTATTAGATGTAGCATACCGTTCTAAAAATGAATTCATCACTTGTTGCAAATTCAAAGGCTATCTTTAACCGAGATGTTAAGCCGTTCCTTTATGAAGGGGTTGGTTTTGGTGTCAATCTGGAAAATCCAAGAACATTTTCTATACTAACTGCTCCCAGTACAGCTTATGTATACAGCGCTCGAGATGCTATACAATCGGTAATATATTATATCGCTTAACATAAGACTTATTCACTAACCTTATTTCATTTTTATTCAATGTTAAATATAAGCCAGTATGTAATTTAAAAATTAAGTAATATGTAACTTAAAGTTATTGAAAAGGTTTTTAGTTATGATGGTAGATTAATCGAAATATTTTTTTATCGGAAATGTAGCTAAGTATGCTATACTTAATTTTGAAGCTAAAGCGATCGTTGAACGTTCATGGCATGAGATAGATACCTGCATCACAGGATTGGGTTGCTTGAGAAACATAATATTTTTTTACCAAAATCATTTTACTACTCATTCCTAATCGATTTTTCTATCCGTTAACTTCAAGTTAATTGTAACTTTATGCAATATCATATATTATCTTCTAAATTAATACATTCTAACTTGTGAATGATAAAAATCATTTGCAATTTTTAAATTAAGAGTCAAATTGATTGTAAAACAACGAAAATTTTTTTACGAATGGAAAGGAAATATAGATATACCTCCGGGTTGAACTCTTACACAAGATTGTATTCATGAGCTTTTCTTCTATAGTAGGGAGAAAACTTTATAGTTTGGGCAAAGGTATTTACTGGTCTAACAGGAACTGTTTGAATTAAAGACTGAAAATCGTATACTTTTAGATTATAATTTTTGAAACCTTCAATTTATTTACTATTAAATTCGCATGAATCCCAACAGATGAATGATGCTATTATGAAAAAAATGGAGTTATAGATATATATATTTATATAATGCATTCTAAATAAATTGTGATACAGCAAAATGTAGTTTTTCAATAGATATGTGTTAAAATTTTCTAACCAATTCACAGCTAACACAAAATATTAAATTTGCTATTATATTGATCGTGTTTCATTTATTAGTGTTCAGGAATTAAAATTACTAAATATTTTATCTTGTTATCGTTAGTTTTTGTTTATTATTTATACTTTATATGTATATAAATTTCAATTATTAGAAATCTTCATAACGGGAAAAATAAAATGACGATCCAGCATTTTTTAAGGATCAGAGCATCATTTTATATTTACAATAAATCTATGAGTAATAATAAGGTCATGGATATATTCTTTAATAATGTGAAAATCAAGCAGTTTCTGTTTTTACTGTCACAACTAAACTCTTCGCCTTTCGACAATCGTAATTGTATTCTGCTTGGCTTGAGATCGATTATTTGGAAACAAAATTGAATGTTTGATGGTACTCTAATGGGTTTTAGCTTTGTTTAGTTGGGCTGTAATTTTTTACACCCAGCACAATACGCATTTAGATTTTAAACGTAGAGAATTTATATCAAGATATTAATTAGAGAAGTTAATTTACTGTTTTACGGATGTAACTGTTAGAGAAATTTTTCTAAACCTTATTTGCATTTAAAGGTCTTGATTTTCTAGCCTAGAATGGTGTATATGCTCTATAGTGTAAATTGTTCTTAATACTCCAGGTTTGCAAACATTGTCCTGGATTGTAATACTTAATTTTCTCGATAATTTATTCTTACATGTATTGAAAGAATCATGATGGCCATTGGCCAATATTTCCTTTAGCAGATAAAGCTTAATTAAAGTATTGTTATTACTAATTGTTTGTTGGCTTTTTTGTTGTACAGATATCATAGGAAATGAAACGCTGATTATAAAACATTCAATTGTAAATTTTAGAATTACATCTAGTTGAAATCCCTTTTTTGTGTTTCGCATCTTAAGTGCTCAAAGTTATTTGTTAAAATGAATACTGAATGAGTAATTACATTTAGGTTAGGATCTTTGAGCTGGACAATGCTCAAAAAAATTTATGTACAATTTTTAAAACCGGCTATTCCCAGTCACCGTTCACTGGGCAACATCGACTTTTTTGGTTATAATGCTATTTGCACGTCGAATTATTCTTATTTTGGATGTATGTAAGTCATGATATACTTCTGTGATTAGATACTGTCAGGGCGGTGTTGGGTGTATGCAGTGAGAAATCTTCTTATTGGGTGCTTGATACTGAAAGTGTAAATTGGCGGTGCTATTTCAATTATTAACGAATAATTTTTATTTGGTTTTGGTAAAAAAATTGGGCATTAAAATATATTAGGTTATTTTGTGGTCTCTGTTTAATGATTATCATATTTTTGGCGAAAAGTATGTTTCAAAGGTTTTGATGTTTATATTTATCTAATACCGATGTATGTTATATAATGTAGTGAAATAGTATTTTAAGAGTATTTCATTGCTTTAGTTTTATACCTTTAAAAAATTTTACCTGCTGGTTTGTTCTAAAATTATCACAAGTTAAACATATCATACTTACAAACATATTTATATATCATCTTTTTAGATAATTTTATTGTAAGAGATAAAATACGGATACACAAAGTAGATAACATATATTTGTTTCATTTGAATGGAAAGATCTCAAATATTGTTGTTACGAAAAAATCTTTAAAATTTAGTATATGAAAAAGCTGTTTTATTTAAATTATATGTTATTTTTCTAGTAATTAATTTTAGATTATGAAATATTTATATTTTTTGGGGTTTAGCTTTGAAAATGGTATAAATTAAATGCTCGTAACATTTGAAAAAAATTACTTGACCAACTGGAAAAGGGCTATAATAAAATACTGAAGTTATTTAATTTTGATTTTGAGACTTCAGCCAGTCATCAGTTTAGACTTAAATAAAAAATTCCCTCATAGATTTTAATTTTTCCCACAGTGAATATGTTGGATATGGGCGAAATACATATCAGTGGGAACAACTTTGTAATCCTTGCTAACTAAACAGGCTACGTGATGATAATTTCATAGCCGGTTTTATTGCATATTTGTTGATCTGTGTAAACGGCTATATTACATTTTACCGTTAATGTTTTTTTAAGATTACCACTTCAAAAGTATTTCTAGCAAAATTTCTTCACAAATTTTCAGAAAATCGATATTTATTATTGATAGACAAAAAACTATACATGTTGAGCATATACCGATAATGGTTAGAGTGTTTTATTAAATTAAACAGATATCGAATTTTTCCTTAATGTTAAATAATTTTTTAAAAACTTATTGTGATAGATAATATATTGTATAGTATTTGTGATTCACCCAATTTATCAAAAAAATTTAATGTTTGTAAATCCATCTTAACAATTGGTTTTGATGGTAATTATGAATTGAATAGAAATTTAAACGTCAATAAAATAATATTTGTTTTTCAAACATAAAAAATTTTAAAACTAATTTTGGTGTTTATAGGTCTTCAATAAAGTGTTTTTTTGGATATTTAAATGGAAATTAAAAACCTTTTTCCTCGTATGTTAATAATGTCGTTAAATTAATTTAATTTCTGTAATCTATCACTTGTGTAATGATATCCAAGTTAGCGTTAGTGACAAAATGTTATATGGTTTTTGCAATCATTAAAACCAATTTAATGCACTGAATAAGCGTTAATGTTATCTCACAAAAACCATAATTATCGCGGCAACAAACTAGTTGAATACTCTGAGAAACAAGGAAGATATATAAGAAAGAAATAGAAATCGACGACTGTTTTGCTCAACTAGATAAATTAGTGCAACAATGTTCGATAAAAGAGTTTTAAACATATTAAAAATTAATGAAATTATTTTTTCAGAATTTGATAATTAAATCGGGAATATAATTAATTGGAAACAATATTAACACTCAAACAAATGATGCTGCCATTTTACGATATTTTGCAATATATTGATAATTTTCCTCAAGGGTTTTTTATTTTTGAATTATACAGAAAAATATACATATATTTACAAGTAAACACTTAACTGATTGATTTTTTGTCATATGTAATTGATTTTAAAGGCATTTTTTCTAAGGTTTGATAAAAAAATTTAGTTTATGCTTTCAATAACAGTTTTCTGATTAAAATTACCTACCATGCCATAATCAAAAGTTTTGCAAATATATGTATCTCTATAAGGAAAAATTTTTATTTCGTTAAATTTGTTCCTATATCATACAGAAGCTGGATAATTAACAATAATAATACTTTTCCTTTGTCATTTTTATCCCCCTTTCCTGAATTTATTACTGGATTCGATTTTGAGGAATTGAAAGCTATTAAATAATAATATAAATATAATCCTTTTTTTCTTAAATATCTTACTGATAAATTATAAATTAATTAACTCTACTCAATGGATGAAACGATAATATATCTGTCGGTTTAAAATGAAAAGTATTTATGGAAAAATTTTTATAAGTGAAACCAGATCATTATTTAATTGTTAAAAATTACTTTTCACGTTGATGGCTGTTGAAATTTGATGAAATCAGCGATTCAAAAGGCCAAAAATTGTTTACAAGTTTTGATAAAATCTTTCTTTTGAAACTAAAAGATATGTATATATTATGTAATTATTAATCAGTTGCTACATATTTCCAATTCTAGCTAAACAAACATATATTGTGAGAACGAATTGACTGTCTTCACAAAAATAATGATATAATCATTATTTCTTTCGTTTTGGGTCATTTTGTCATTGCTAACTCTGAATGAAATAAGATAGAATAAATGAAATAAACGAATGTTTAATGATTAAGCGGTCGTTTACATATCTAATAACAAGTAATGAGTTTTTAATTTCACTTAATATAATCCGGCTAATTGGATAAAAATGATATTGGTAGGATTTATGTATTTAGAATTTGTTGGTTTATTAGAGCTCAGTTAACAGCTGCTACAAAATTTATATATAGATAGCTAAAGTATATTTTGGTATGGTTTTTATTATTTGAAATTTTTTATTTTGTGCATTTTTCTCATGTTCTTTTAGTTTCCTACTGGAGTTTGGAATGGAATTACACTTATCGGTGCGAATCAAATGTTGAATGGTCATAGAGCTACAGTTGTTGGTTCCATATCTTTTTTCACGGATGTGTATGTATGTTGTTTTTTTT
>LDMZ01042310.1:0-13366 GCA_001455285.1 Sphaeromyxa zaharoni
ATATATATATATATATATATATATATGAAAAATTAAAAAAAAGATTTTTGTATTCAGCATAAAGTAAAGAACTAAAAAAATTGGTCTGAAAAAGGAACGCTTTGAAAAAAATGGGTTAGGTAAGGGATTAAGCGATAATCCACTTTCAATAATGAGTTGTGTAGTTAATATTATTTCAGTGTAGTGCCTGTATGACTAATTTGCTGTTCGGTTGATTTTTGTAAAATAAAGAATTTGCTACGATCTTTTTGCAGACGCACAATGACGGTACACTAATTAACTTTATGAGAAAAGGGATAAATTTAAAAAAAACAAGAATAGCATAACTTAAAAATTAATTACTCCGTTATGAAATTAATAAATATTTACTGTATCACTCACTAATACCTAGAAAGAACACAATAAAATACTTTTAATTTAATCAATTAAACTTCAAGCTAATGTAAATTAAATAAAAAATTATAATATTCTATCATTACCAATTATTGTTAAGTAATAACATTATTAAAATTTTATAATTAATTAACATGAAAAGTATTCTTATTACTTTTATACTATAAATTACAAGTAAATTTTACAATAAAGAACATTATTTTATAACTAATATCCAAAAAATAGCATTTCAATATCAACTAAATATAAGTTTATTCGCTAAAATAATAGTTTAAAATTGAAAGTACGGTAAGAGGTTCTTGGTGCTTTGTGTGAGTAGTTGAATAATGTTCGGAAAGGCTTACACGCAATATCATTAACAATTTCAGAGAATCATACAGATAATAATAAGCATAACTGACAATACAATAAAGATTTATAAAAAAAGTAGAAAAGTTTATTAAAGTATGGTAAAATGATAAGGGATAAATTTTTATTAAAAATATTTTTTGTATCTTTTGAGAATTTTGGCATGAAAAAATAAAATTAATTTTTATATTTTCGATTTGATTTTAAAAAACAGTTAATACATAAATATATTATGGAAAATACTTAGTTTTTCATCTTTAGGAACCCACACGACGGAATAATAGTGAAAAGTGCTTTTTTAAATAAAATTTCTTTCTATATGAAATAAGAAGGAAGATTTATTTGAGATGTTTAACAAACAAAAATTATAGTCATATAAACTCAAGTACTGGCAGCAGAAGCACAACAATGTCCAAATTAGGAAAAGATACATATTAGGAAAGTTAAATATATTAAAGAATCTATTACTCTCTATTAAGAAAATCTGGTACATCAAATATACTTCCTAAATTTGGGGCTAATTAAACCAAGAATATAGAGAGATTACTCTACCCAAACAAATAAAATTTGATTATGTATGTATTCTTTAAATAATTTGAACCTAGACTGAGGAAAATCATAAATTAAGAGATACATGTTTTGACTTTCATGAGATAAATTTTGAAAAAATTAGCGTGGGTGTCGATAGTGTATTTGGTTTTTATAATATTAATATGACTAAAATACGTTTCAGATAATAGCTCAATATAACTTATCTCAGTGTGCATAGAATTTTTATATATAATCTTAATAAATTCAGTGGTTAAAGAATGATGTATAAATTTAAATAATTTAGAAAATTAGTAGCCCGTGTTATTTACAATTGAATATTTCAAATTTTATTTAATGGTATATGAAGCAAAGACTACTTTCCCTAAAAATAATTGTTCAAATCAGATACTCATTCACAACGCTGACTAATATATTTTCAATCTAAAAAAATAAACTCAAAAGTTAACTAAAAACGTCAATATAATTTTTTTCTTCTGGATTTTTTAATACCATCTAAAATCAAAGAGTAATTTAAGAATATTCAGTTATACCGATATTTTTTCATAAAAATCAGATTCACTTAAAAGACTTTTTAGGATTTTGAATGACGCGGAATAGGGTGGCTTGTCTCTTAGCATACAATATTCTAAAATTTTAATAAAATAATAATTATTTTTCTACCAACAAATTCATATATAAAAAGCTTATATCGTAATTCCTTTTTCTAAAAATTATAATAATAATGCAATATCGGAAAACGTTTTGTTTCGAAATAATATTAATTGTATATTGGGATTTGAGAAATCTCAGGGATTTCAAGTCAGATTTAGTATAAAATTCCTAAATAGTGTTATAATACATGAAAAATAACCATTTTGAAATATTTTATATATGGTATATTCATAGAGAGTCTGTTCCATAAATAATCAACGATACCTGGTACATTCTCACATCTATCTAAAAAACCTTAATTTTGCTTATATAATATAGATATTTCATTTTTTTTATTAATTTTTAGTGTTATATTATAAAACCCATTTCGTTTCGTTTTTATTTCCTATCAGATAATACTTCTCAAAAAACATGAAAGTAACTGTTTTCTTTTTTTTCTAAAAATTAAGATACTACTTATGTTTCATTCGACAAAAAGAAAAAAATGAATAAGAATTGGTATTTAATAATGGACTCGTATATTTGGATTTCTAGCAACGAGAAATGATTTTTAAAAAATCTCAATATAATCATATTAAATGGTATCGTCATAAGGTTTCCTTTGACTATATGACAAAAGGATATCACACCAAAAAGAGATTCTACTATTGATATAGGTACATATATAGCAGATCAAATTATTAAACATTGTAATAGAAATTTATAAAAAAACGTTTCGATCTCACAAGTTTAGATGACTGATAATAAATGATTTCGTTTGATATACATAGCCGAAGCATAATAATCTATCACAAGAATGAAATATTAAATTTTTTTTGTGAATTAAAAGGCGTCAACCATGGTAACAAAACATACTTCTCAATAATAGATCAAACAAATTCAAAAATAACATGTATAAACAGAACCATGCTGTTAAGTCTTTAAATATTAAATGTCCAAATTACAAAAACCAAATTTAAATTGTTTGTATCTTATAATGAAAAATAATAGTGCAGTTTTGTTGATTAACAATAAGGGAGCTACCTTTTTAATGAAACACAATGTTGAATACCATTGTCCTGAATATTCTGTTACTACGCTTTCCCGATCAGTCTAGCGCCGAATCTGGATATATAACCAATGCCAACTATTTGTCAAAATATTTAAAATAAAAAAAATCGACAAAACAATCAACTAAGAAAAAAATCTTTCATTATGCAAAACTGTTAGAATTTTTAAAACCATGTAGCAGTAATATTCAATAAAAATAGAATATGCCATCAAAAGTCGTAATCCCACAAAGTTGATTCAAAGGATAGGGTGAGACAGAAATGTAATCTTGATAAACTTTTAAATTATGAGATATATTTTATTATGGGAACAATGACCTAAATTATGCAAACCAAAAAGGTAACAACGGAATCTTATATAATAAAAACATGGGATGTATAAGATATTCTGAGATAAGAGATTTTCCAGATTAAAAGTACATATATATAAATCTATTCTTTAAAGTACGATGCTATTATACCAACAATAAACGATCAGATTTATATTTTTGCTTCAATTGTAAAAATATTATTTTATGCAGCGTCATATTCAGAAAAAAAACCTGTCGATTATTTTTCAATATCCTAGATTTGTATGATTCAAGAACAAAAGGTTAACTAAGACTATTTTCATAAAAATATATTATTCCACTTATACATTATAAGAGACACACTATATGGTCAAGTGATCTAAAACAACAGACCAACATTTAACAATATTTACGTTAAATTTAATTCATTTAGCCTAATAATAACTTCTCAAAGTTAAGTAGAAAAAGTATAAATCGCTTTTATTTATTGAAGATATCATCAAAATCCAAACTTATACAGTAATAAAGGGAAAAAAGATATACGTTAGGCTTTACCTACTCCTTAAGAAAGCAAAGTAACAAACAAAATAATGTTAGAATAAACTCTGTTAAAAATTTTGTCAAAGATTTCACAGACCTACGGATAACGAGGTCACAAATAAATTAATAAGTCATATAATAATGATTTTATTATATCAAATGAATAATTTATGATAAACAAAATATTAAGGCTAAGTTAGAAAACAGATCTAACAATTTAAATCAATAATAAAATGATTATTTTTTTACATATGGTTTGGTTGTGTACATATTTTAGACAAAGAATATTTACACTATAAAATAAAACTTAAGCACAAAAAAGTAATATGTAATTATAGTTATTACTCAATATCAAACGTTATTCTATACTATATACATGTTATAAATTGTTTTATTCAAGTAGGCTAACAAAAATTCTTCAAACAATTTGTATCTATTTTAGCTTTATCTCTAATTAAAGGGTTAATATTTAAAATAAAAAAAACAAAAAATGTTTTATCATACCTATAATTTTTACCTACCACTACAGAAATATACAAAAAGTAGATTTCAGCCTTGATTATTCGAAAAGTTAGAAAAGAGATTTACTTCCTGATTAGTAAGGCATTGGGAAGTAAAGTATTCTTCTGCTAAAAATGCCAAAAAACTCAGAATAGATTATAAAAATCCTTCTAATTAGCAGAATTTTAGTGTAATTAAGGTCTGAAGTATTTGATTGGTTTGTTCGGTTAAAAACATATTATTAGGATAGCGGAGGTAAATAGATGTTACCATAAGAAACGGAAGAATTAGTGTCAATCCAAAATAAAAAATGTATATAATAATAAGCTTAAATCAATAGTATTGCTACTTTAAAGATTAAATACTTTTCATTTAGTTAAAATTAATATAATAGGTCTTAAAAACCTAAATAAAAAATTTCCGAAATGTTTTCTTAACATTGTAAATTTCTGTCCAAATACTAGAACTTACGTCAAATTTTTACACACAGAATAAGCTTTCTAATAAAGCTTAAAATTTATATTATTGAAAAATTCAAGACGTAAATTCACTAAGCTAGGTAATTAATATATAACGGTCAAACGTGGAAACGTTTTTTTCCCAAATTGTATATCTAAATATTCTACCTGATTGATACAAAAAATAACCAAGGTACTAATTTTATAAAAAAAATTAGGTTAAAATTTTTTTCAACCTGAGAAAATAAGCAGTGTCGATAAAATATTCATGTAATGTTTTAATTGTAATTGACTATTTGTAATTTAGATTTGTTGTCAGAAAACTATATATCATGCCTTAAAAATATCCATCTATTACAAAATTTTTTTCTGTGTATAAGAGTAAAGATAAAAAACAGCAGCAATTTCGATGAAATGAATTTGCACAGAATTTAAAAATTATAAAAGGATTAAATACAACTTATTAAAAAATTAACTATAAATTTTGATATATATAGTCATAAAAAAGCTACGACCGTGAAAAATCATTTTCGTTAAGGAAATATGACTGTTTTAATACCTACTGAACGAACACTAATTATGCCCTATTTCTTATTAATTAATCATATTTAATCAAGAATATCAAACGAAACAAAATCCACAAGTATATATTAACCATTAATCAGCTATTTAAAATAACCCTTGAGCTAAAACACATGTCAATGAAAATGCAGTTAAATAAATTATACAGAGCATAACAAAGATAACCTTAATGATATCTTAAAATATTTTAAGAAAGGATAAGAAAAATAAATTATCCTCATAGCTTGCGTTAAACACACTTAAATAGTCGTAATATAAGCAGAGTCTTAAGAAAAGCTCGATGATTATAGCACTAACTACAGAACCTAGATATTGCAACTCATACATGAAAAATCTAATTTTAATAAACCATTTTGTACTTATAAAAAATACTAAACACTACTTAATGCAAAATTTAGTAGATTATACTCCAAATAATAAAAATATATCAGAACAAATGACCGTAACCTTGGATAGAAAAAATTTTTGAAAAGAAACATGAAAGGACCATTTTTAGCTCAAAATAAAAGAGCATGGAATTTATTTCTCAAAATTATGTTTGATCTAAAAAAATATTTTAATGTTCGGTACATATTTTACAATCAAGTTATTAAAAACAATGATAGAGTATCAACATAAATCTTAATTACAGAATAACGAATTCAAGAACATTGAAAAACAATAATAATTAAATTTTTTTAACAAAAACAAGATCCTTGTAATATTAAGAGCTAAAATATTTTACCTATATGTTTGAAGAAAATCCGCTGACAAACTTCATTAAAAAGTACAAACATTCCATAACAATGAACATCTTCATCTAATAGCAATTTTTCAACCGTTATACCAAGTTGTGAGTCGGCTAAGCCTAAAAAACAATTTATTTAGATATCAAATAGATTAAATTAGCAACAACTTGTAATTACATCTATTAATTTATATAAATTATGTCAAGAAGCATAAAAATAACAGGAAAACTCTAAAAATAGTAACCACAAACTAATTAAACCTTAACGAAAACCTTAGAATTGATACAAAGTTAGCCTACACAAAAAAATTTATTATTTTAACAGACGATAAATATTTAATATTCATATCCATTAATTTACCAAATGAAATTATCTCATTTTTTCACCGAGCTTGCCATTACTTTCTGTCAGTGTAATTTTGGAAATGATAAACACATTAAGATGATTATTTCAATGAAAATTCCATTAACTGCGTTTACCCTCACCATTCCACTTTTTACATTTTTAAAATAAAGGAACGTTCCATATATGGATCCTAAAAAGTTATTTCGAACAGATATATTAAAAACATAGTGAAAGGATACGCAACACATTCGAGTGAATAACAAATGGAAATTTTTTGTTAAAAATAATTTGAGATATCTGGAAAATCCGAAATTGATAATCAGTTGCCAATTTCAGCTACTTGATCAAAACCGAAAACTTTTTGAGTTGCTACAACAAAAAGAAAAAATATAAATTAATATATGATTAGAACCACCATAATATAACGAAAAAATAGAAAAATATTTTTTTAAAATGAAACACCTTACCATTAATTTTTTTTAAAAGGTTAGTGTGTACAGCTCAGACATCATCAAAAATTTTTTAATCACGTCTACATATATAAAGCAAAATAGGCTAATCTGAAACCAGAAAATTATCATTCTTGATTTATTAGAATACAACAAAAAAATAATGAAAATTGGAAAAATAAAAAAAATTTTCATATACTGCATGAATGTAGTCTTTCGCTCCGAGAGTACTCAAGGTTTAATTACACAATTATATAAAAAATTAACTCAGATAACATTTTTATTGTAAAACACAATTTAAAGCACCGATTTTATACAATCAGATAAAAATTCAGTCGAAGAACTCCACCTACTTAAACGCTGATAACGAATACACTGAGCATAACCTGGAAAGAAAATTTCCAATAAGATTTAAACAGAATAAAATTCCATTCGACATGTATCAGTCTTTTGTACAAAACACAAGCTTAAATAATTAAAAACAGTTTATACACTTAAAAAGAATAAACTTATGCCAAATTTGGGTTAAAAATTTTATTATCAATTAGTAGCTTAATATTAACAATTTAACGATTAGGGCCTATAACCAAACTTAAAAATGGATATATATAAAATATTTCAAAAAAATAACAGTGCTTAATTCGTTAATTTGTTTAAGGAAAAACTAAATTCCTTCAGAGATATAGAGATCGCCCCATCGACAAATCACAATGCCTTATTAGATGGTACTGATTAACTATTCATATTCTTCGAAAAGTAAGAATTACACTAAATCAAGTTAACTATCGAAAAATGGTGGAATTAGATTTCAATAATAAGTACAAAATTTTTTTTCTCTACTATAAACCACTACCTAGGAAAAGTGGCTGAAAAATATACAAGCAAATCTTTTGTCAGGTATTCACAAAAATATAAAAATGTAAAAAACATATGTTAAAACTTCTTAGATAATAACTGATAGCAAAACAATTAAATTAATGCACAAAATCTCGATTAAATAAGGATTTAATATATTATATCCAACAATGATATTTGATAGCATCGATCGCCCTAAATAAAAGAAGTTTTTTTATTTAAAATTAAAAGTTTTGAATAATCTAAATATGTTTGTAATTTATAATAAAAAATCTGATGAAAATAATGTATATGACTAAACATAAATGGAAAGACCGAGAGTAAAAAAATCTATATTCTAGAAAATTTTTCATTCCATTAAACATCTGTATTCTAACCATTACTGGAAATATCAAAATGAGATCGATACCCTAGCTTTTTTTTCTTAGCTATGGAGGAAAAAACCTTTAACTGTTCCTTATGTCTTTGGAGGCGGTTCACTAAGTTGGGACTTACCTCCAGCCCGCTTTAGCGTCAAATTAAGCGCAAGTGATAGCCCCCAGGGTGCTTGACAGGCAGTGTGGGGTTTCACCCACTAAAACAACCCCCATTACCTACCCTTGTACTCGGGTTACGCTACCAGTTTTGGTCTTCGTTCTCATCGATACATTAGCTAATTTAAAGTAAACATATATGTGTACTTGTAAGGTTCAAACATTCACAAGAAGACTGCAAGGAAAGCTTGAAGTTAAGAGAAAACTAATTTCGAAGAAATTTTTATACACCCATCTAAATTATAGCAAAACTACTACTACTGATAATTTTTATCCATCACTGAACCTAGCTTTTTAAATCAGAATGTAAGGAACTGTTTGTTTGATAGAATTTTAGTTCAAAATTTTCATAAAGATTCAAATGACGGTATCTTTGAGCTTGTGTTTCATGATAAAATAAATTATAATAGTACATGTCAAACATCAAGAATTGTGAACCTTAGTAATTCAGCACTAAATCCGGAAATGAACCAAATACGTTTTAAATTCCATGTACGATCTTAGCTCTGGCTTCACATACAAATATGCAATCTTTTCTATTATCTTCCATATTATATGACTCTTTAGTTTTATCACCCAATACAAAACAATAAACTTTGCCATTGTCTACACAAATAATTATTTAGTAAATACACGTTAATAGGAGTGAAAATAATTGCTAAAGATTGGCCTTAATTGACAGATTAGCACTCGAAATACAAACACCTTGGAATTGAGGGGAGCAAATCATATTTGTAATTATATTGAAGTGCCCTCGAAGATATCAACGTAGAAGTAAATACAGTGGACAGAAATTTTGAAAGATTGATGATCTGCGAGTTCAAGCAATCCAATTTACATTCAAATCCTTGGGTGTAAATTAAAAAGGTTAGCATAATATAATAATTATGAAAAGTAAATTTGTTAATTTAACTGGCAGTTTCCTCATAAAGCGGGGGTAGTCTCCGCTAGGTATCTATAGATATAAATTTTAAGTTATACTTCAAAAGTTTTAACCATTATAAAAATATTATAGATTAATAGTTCATGAAATTTTTTTTAAATTCTAGTAATGAGGAACTTTAATAATTTATAAGTGCAAGATGGTTTAAATTCTATTATAAATTTTTTTAAAAAAATAGTTAAAGGAAATTGTTTCATATTATCATATTCAATCATATATATTATATATATATATATATATATTACTACAAGACACCTTAGTTAAAATATTAAGGTTCAATTCATTAGTTAAATGAATAGACATATAGATATTTGAAATTGGATAACACCGATTCTACAAAATTTGACCTATTCTTAAAAGGTATTACATGTGTTATTTCTTAGTAGTAACATATTTAATCAAAATAAAAATTGAAAATTAATTAAAAAAGGTTTTTCATACTGCTATTATATTTTTAAATAGATAAGATAATGTACTGGAAAATTATTACATAAACAAACTAAGCAATAACATCGATTAAAAGAATAAATGAAAATACATTTTATAGTAGGAATATGTATACAATAATAGCTAAATTAAAACACACAAAATATTAACGCAAAAATAAAATAAACTTTCGGATGATGACTATTAGCATCTTATCGTTGATTATATATTTCTACCTATATAAACAATTTTTTCTACTATATAAAAAAATTAAGCACGTAAATATATTCCCGAGCAACGGAAAACTTTAGAAGTTAATCAATTTTCGCTTTCAACAGTTAAGAGGCCTCGAGTTGTTTACAATCAAAACAACTCTAAATTAAAAACAGCAAATGATCATTCGGCTAAAATAATATTCCCATATTTGTCATAACCAACAAAAAGTTCCGACATACTGATTTAAAATGAAATCCATACTGCTACTACATAGCGATGGAATTTGCCTGAATTTAACGAGTTAAAAAATGTTAGGATTTAACGTCTATTATACAAACAATCGCATTGAAAGTACTTGTTTCAGCTATTTGTTTTATTGCTTATACATCTGAGAATCTTTTTTTATCGGAAACGGGCTTAACATTCAGTTCTGATACCGATACCAGGAAAATTATAGATATACCAACTTATTTCCATCAATAATTTGTACATATTTTTTTATTTAAGAAATTAAATTAAATCAAATTTTTAAATATGGGACCAATATTAACAATACTATTTGTTAACATCTCAGCAAGGAGTAAAATTTAACAAAATTTCATAATTTCACAAATTATTTAAATTAAATTTTAAAATACAAATTACTAGACAAAGAAATTTTAACTGGGCTTATATAATGACTTGGCGTAACAAATGAAAATCATAAATATCAGCAAATTCGATAAATATTCCAATTAAAAATATGAATATATAATCACCATTGCTATCAAATCGTATTTAAACACCCTAATATCATAAGAACTGCAACTATATGAGACATCAAAATTATATGAAAATTTTATAATTTACCGTAAACTAACAACTAAAGTAACTTACACTAAACATAATCATTTAGTTTAATAATTTTAGGCTAAATAAATATCTTAGAAAATATTTTGATAACATATTATTCGATTCAATTTATTTTAAATACTAATTGAAATTTAGGGAATTATTAGTTTAAGACATGTTTAAGGTTTGAAAAAATAAGTTCTATTTTCATGTAAATTCAATGCAATAATCTACTCATGAGTTGGAAAATTTAAATGAATGTATAGCGTGTATATAGAGACAGATTTTTCATTGAAGAGCAATAAATTATAACTTTCCACATCAAACGACTGCCATAATGGTATTTTAGGTTAATTCTTTGTATAAAAATCGATCAGTAATTTATAATTTATGTTAATAATACTAACAAATAATAAAGTTTTATACTTAATATTAGTTTGTGTTTCTTATCTCTGCCGTACAATACATATACCTATATAATTATTTATTTTATCAAGTCCCCCAAACCTTCCATGTTAATTGTCCAAATTTGGTTTGAGTTTTAAAAAAACGAAGATTCACATAATTCAGCTTTAATCCTGGGTTATTAGATTGTTGTACTAGTTCTGATGGTTACCAGAGCTACTCCAGAAGAAAATAGCTGCAGATCCATATAACTGGAACAGTAAATAAGGCCGATATGTTTATTAAATAGAAAGCTTATTAAAGTAAAATATTTTGAAAAAATCTAATAGTTTCTAGGATCCTTATTGAGATGGTCACCAAAATACAATTTACCTCCTATAATTTTTATTAAAATTCTGACCGCATGTTGCTATATAGATAATCCTAATTTTTTTTCATGTTAAGTAGGGCTATTTAAACTCAGAATCCATCTGGTTTAATTAATTCAAGCATCACAAATAACGAAAAATTATAAGGATTGGTTGTCAGCAAAAAAGTGTATAGAATACCAATGTCATTACATTTAAAACGTAATTGGCAATCATAATCAAATCATTCAAACATACCGATTAGTAGAGCTTTTCTAGTCCATCCGTATCGTGGAAGATTGGGTAGGAAGGCAGCCATGATATCCTCACTGGTTAATGATGGCGAATCCTTGCTAATGTAAGGTTCAATTGAGTCTAAATAACTAAAAGTCAACCTTAGCATGAAAAGGTCACCTTAAATTTTTGTCATAAAATGTAGTAAAACTGTTTATATAAGTTCTCTTAGGCGCCAAACTATTATTTATAGTGGCTCCTTCCCTTCAACATTATTACAACGGCCTCAAAAATAAACTTCTCTGAAATACGTCTAATAATTTTCTTGAACCTACCATAATAATCAAAATGGGACACAAAAACACAACCTTCCTTGATAGACGTAGACTGGCGGTTTAATACATGGTAGCGTGAGCATACGATAAGCAAATGTAAGTCTCAACACCCTAAAATATTTTCACATAACACAAAAAATCAATGCACGGTATGTTACATCTTCCCACAAGCTGCCCTCTCGAAATGACCATTGAAGGTGTGCGTTTAATATAACACTTGCGCAACGCAAAAAGTGTTTTTTGACATGGCCAACAAAATTGTTCTTCGATGTTGTGGTGTTAAATTTTTCATCCAATGCTGAATTTTAAGGATAAATATTATTATTTGGTTTTAATGCTAATGTTGACTTATAAATCTTCATAAATAGAACGTCTATTCACACAATCCATAAATTAATAATCAATTATGGTTTTTACCGCTAATTTTATTGATAGTGTGAATAAGTAATTTTTAATTAACATAGAGGGAATGGTTCGTTTGTTATGACTGCTTCATTTAGAACAGTTCAAAGCACATTTAAAATACACAAAATATTTTCCTAAAATATACACTTCAAACCATATTAAATAGTTTTACTTGTAGTTCTGAAAATGCATGATATAAAATCAATTTTTACACCCCACCTAATCAGCGTAAAGTTTCTTTAAATTATCAATCACTATCACAAAATTTTTTCAATTTTTTTTATTTTAACCTACCTAGCCAAAATATAGTAACTTTATTATGACAGAAACTTCAATATTTTAAAGGAAAATTGTAGTTGTTATAATTTTAGAATAATATAGGGTCCACTATTTAATGACATTAATGATTGGTAGTTATATAATTTTTGTTATGGACTGAATAATCAACCCCCTATCCTGTGACATAAAAAATCCTAATTTTATTATATATCTATACAATATATATCACAGGTTCCAAAATTATTAACACGGGCTCTCTAAACACTACCTCTTTTGACAGAAGTTGAGTCCGATAGACCCACAAATGAGTTTGGGCTCATCAAAGTCAAAGACACTGATATTGGCATCAGATATCTTATTCTTAAGCTGTAAAATTCCAGGCACTAAAAATACTATCAGGAAAATATTTTAAATATTAATTAAGTATAAGGTGTTAATGAAATTCGGTCAGCTGTATACAAAGGAATTCTGTAAATCGTGTAAAAATAGAGCAGTTTACTTTTTCAACCTACACCAATAAGCTTTCTCATAACTCCCACTTCTCTGACCATACAAGAACTGATAAGGAGTTTGATAAAGTACTAAATCTTGTCTGAGGTTTTGTGATTTACGCTACCAAAATTTAGTATTTTAATAAGTGTGAAGAGTATCAGTGTGTTGGAATAAAAAAA
>LDMZ01042349.1:0-14643 GCA_001455285.1 Sphaeromyxa zaharoni
AAAAAAAACACTTTTCAGCCTTCATCATTTTAATATAGTCTATAAAAGTACTCGATATCAGTTAAATATTTTTAATCAATCTCTGTTTAATAGAATGAAGAAACTTGTTATAAGTGCTCTTTGCATTCTATTTATACACCTAGAGCTTTTATTAGTTGTGTAAAGTGTATCTTAACCTAATACAGTTTTTTGGATACTTTGTCGTCTGCTGATCTAATAACTAGTAATTAAACTTGGATGGAAAGTGTTGAAGATGATTTTTGGGGAATTAATATGCTTCATTGATTTTTATTAAAATTAGCCCGTTTATCGAATATGGATTACTTCTACCATCATTAAAAACTCCAACAGGTTATGATTCCTTGTCGTTATGGTTGAACCTTATTACAGACTGTTTGGTAGATTTTAAACTTTTTGAAACATCTACCAACTTTTCTGTCAGTGAGCAAATCGACACATTTATTTTTTTACACTTGGTTTATGTTTGAACTATATTAATTAATAATATTATTATTTGGATTACTAGATTGACATAAATGAATTTGATAATATAATTTTTTTAAATTTACGACAATTTTAATTTTTGAAACCAGCAATCCTGGTATTTTATGCTAGATTTTCCTCGATATTATATTCGAAGTAATGGAAAGTGGGTTAATTTATATCTTGAAAGATTTCTCGCATAAGAAACAGATTTTCACTGGAATAACAGTATAAATCTCTGTGAACTAAGCATTTAGATGATTTAGTGATTTATTAGATCAGCTTCACTAGAGGAATTAATTTAAATTTAAGGAATCAACTCTTGTAGGTCAGTTGCTTAATATGTATCAATCCATTTTTCCTGTGTTATGGTTCGTGATATATCATTTTTATTTTTCGTTTTTGGCTTTTCGATGACAGGGTTTTACGAGCTTAATACTTATTTATAATTTGAGCCTGATCGAATCACTAGTTCTTTGTTAAAGACGTTTTATTTCCAAACATCCTGTAAACATAAAAAAAATATCTTCGCATCTTGATTTTATTTTTGAAATGAACACCGCATACCATTTTCTTTAAATCTAAATTAACCTCGAATACTATTTATGTATTTTTGTTAAACGGTCACCACCTATTACTGGACTATCATTTCAAAAATTTTAGGCTTCCATGTATCTATATGGTAATCGAATTTATGCCCCGGAAACACTCAAAAGAGTTTGGTTATTATATTGTATAGATTTAGTAGTTGGAAATAAAAATGGTGTGTATAATAAACTAAGATATCTAACTGTACTATACCCATGCTAAAGAAATGCTTGTATGTTATACATATTTCGTTGAATTCAGAAAGCTACTGTAAGTCGCAGAGAAAAAAGAGTATAAATATCAAAGTTCCATCGTACATTTTTTCTTGTGACTGAAAGATGGAGTTTATGATAAGTTATATCAGAATTACTGTTTTGATCTTCTTTGGGAAGATCTCTTTGATGATTTAAAAAATCGCCTTTTCATTCATACAGGTTCTAATTCTATATAGCTAAGAAGTATACAGTAATTTCGCATTTAAAAAATAACATTTATTTCTGGATTTTTTTATTAGGCATCAAAGAACATGTTACTTTCATAGGTCATTAGAAGCGACATCTCTCAAAAAGGTTTCATGTATTTTATTTACCAGATATAAAATAGGATAGATGATTTATTTAGAAAACTTATAACAAAGCTTGATTATTTCAGATTTATTTATATCTGATAGTAAAAATGTAAAAAACAAAAATTTTATTTCTTTTGCCATTTCTCTGAACTATGTACAGTTTATATACTTCAGTGAAAGGTTTGATATATTTCATTTATTAAGAGTCAATTTTACCTTTACGTTTAAGATTATTCTGCTTTCTTTTACTTAGTATATTTAAAAAATTAATTGTTTTCTTTATTTATCAAAATATAAAAATCTTTGGAAGCTTAATGGAGTAAAACTCTACTTAACATACATATTTACAGAACTAGAATCATTGTTCAATTTTTATACGTGCCTATTCTATATTCTAAATGCAATTTCAAATGAATGTCTCAATCTTCTGTTTCGTAATGACATTTCTGATTCCATTATAGCGCATATAACCTTCCGAACTTCAATTTTGTTATTAAATGGATTCCAATCTGACATGAAAAAATATGATAATCTTTAATGATTTTTCATTTCTGCTTGAGGTGATTTATAGCTTGCAAAGTGCGTAGCTTTTGTTTTGCATTATTTTTTACAAATAAATCTCATATTTGAGATTGTTTTGATGGTTTTGGCATCTAATTTTTGGCTTTTTTTTTAGACACTTATTATCGGATTTCATATTGTCCCTTCATCGATGCAAAGTTTTAACATTTTATATTATAAATTGATATTCATATATTTATCAAAAATTAGGAAATGAAAGTTCTTAAGATTGGATTTTAAAGAGAAATAACAGATTATTTATATTTATATAGGTAGATTGCATAAGTATCTTTATTTTTTTTACTTGTTGAGTTTATGCAAAATGTTGAAAGGATTTATCATATGACCTACTTTCCTTAGAGAAGACATTTGTTGCAGTATTTGATGTTCTACCTTAATTCGACCAATATAAAATTGCAGCATCGTGTATTTCCATGTAACATCTTTTGATCAGTTCTGATGTTGCTTGATTAACTTTGTAGTGTTTGCACATTTCATAAATCTAAACCTCCCTGGAAAATGGGTGGATATGTTTGTGTGGAAAATCAAGTATAATGATAGAAAATTAGAATTTTCAACATTTACTTAGACATTTATATTATTGTAAATATTAAATTTTAAAGTGTTTTGTTATGTTGTTTTCAAATAGATGAGGTATCATCAATATCAATGAGGGATTATGACAATACGCAATATAATATAATCAATTTGATATATTTGGACTTGGACCACAGTCACCTTGATTCTGTATGAAAATTGTCACCTTTAAATTCACTTTCTAGTGAAAATATTTATCTGTAATAATTACCGTTGTTTTTGGCTTATTTTGTAGATTTCTATTCCTGTTATAGTATGGTTTTTCTTAAAAACCATTAATGATCTAATGCTATTTTTCTGTAATTGGAGGTTATATATATTTATTTCATGTTTTTGTTTCCTGTAAGATGTAACTGATGATATTGTACCAGAACAATTTTATCGATAAACTGTTGGCAGATCAACTTTAAATTAAAAATGATGACCGAGTTTTGGATTTTTGTAGATTTTTGAATAGCGTAATATATAAAATATTAAACTAAAGGTAATATCTTAGAAAATAAAGTTAGTGTTTTGAGTTTTTTGCTTATATAATATTTTTGAAAAATTAACATGCGAACAGTTTCCCAGATATAAATACACGTCGAGATTTAGTAATTTTTTCAGATGAATGTTTCTTCTATTAATATTTTTACGTGTTTTGTACTTAATATTATTTACCTGATGCATGGCTGCCAAAATGTATATTTTTTATATAACTTTTGTTTTAGTGGCCTTCATTTTTGGCTGATATTGCAAAATTTACTCGAATATCCAGTGATGGAGTTAATATATTCTTTAAGATCATGCAAAGAATTACTGAAGAGCTTACTAAAAAATCAAGCGTAAATAATCTACATTTAGTTTATTGTGTATAGCGTTCCGAAAACTGTGAAGAAATCAAGGATCACTTAAGAAAGTACTGTATTTTTAATTTTGTGGCAATGCTCATTGAAATAATTGTAAAACCTTTTTTAACCGAAATATAATTAAAGGATGCTTATTTCCATCAGGGAGCAGTAGAGATTGTAAAAGAAGCTGTTTATACACTATCTTGCTATATATCGTGGATTGATATCAATCTTACAACATCTAAAGAAGTTATTAAGTTCCTTTATGATAATTTAGTTTCATTTTTAATAGCCGATTGTTCATTCTATTTTCCAACGAATTCTTTGAAGAAGTCTGCTGCAAATGTATATGTGAGATCATGATGAAGGGTAAAAAATACATCTTCACAAGTTAATTTAAAAGGAATGGCTAGTGAAGCAAAACATCTAATTATCATGACGCTGCTAGATAAAATGGTTGAGTCAGGAGTTTTTGACAATAACGTTTATTTTGTTTTTTTTATATGAGATATAGAACCGTGAAAAAAATTTAAATAAAGAATATTTCGCTAAAGTGATGGAAACGGCTGGTTGTCAACTTTATGAAGTAATAATTTCGTTTTTTTATATATATACTTTATGAATGATATGTAGAGAAAAGAAAAAAACCAAAAGTTATGATAAAAACATGATTTCTGCCTTAGACACAATTATGGAATTTGCCAAAATGTTAATGATTGCGATATTGTATTGATGATTATATAGTTGTCTTGCATCTAATAATTTTGATGTATCGCTTGTCGTTATAGATTTAGTTAGGTTTTATCTAAGTTTATTAAAAAATGTTTACTATTTATTGATTCCTTTGAATATTTCTAGGTTCCGATTTTGTCTCGGCTTCAAAATAATTTAATTGATGTTTTTACTTTTTTTAAAATCTTATTGCTTTTAGGAAATTCTTACAATATTTTTAAGAAACATGTATTACAAACTTGGTGAATTGAGCTCCACTGGTGAAGTTTCTGTTTTATTTTGGCTTCTAATCTTTCATAGATAGATGATTCCTATGACGAATACAGGAAAAATCTTAAGGGTCTCATTAGTAACATTTTTTATTTTGTTAATATTATTATTGCCAATATTATATCAATTAGAGACAAGATAAAATATTGGCTTTCTTGCGAATTGATATCTCTGAAGTAATAAAGTAAGTTTAAATACATATTCTGATGAATGAAGTATATTTCTCAAATGTTTATAAGAATTTTTACAGAATTATTTGTCTAATAGACATATCATGTTTTCAGAGTATTTTATTTAAAAAATTTCTTTTTTTGATTTTTTCAGTGTTCGAATTTAATATTTTTGTTTATTAAGTATAATTTTTTTATTAATGCTATATTTCGAGTTTCGTGTGATTGATGTAGTTTAAAGTTACATATCTTGGTTTTATGCTTTAATTTCGTTTGATCTTTCAATGATTTATTAAAATCTTACAAATAACTCTAAATAAAATTTTAACATGGAACAATTTTTTATTCATCAAGTGTCGTTAAATATATTACATGAAGCTACTGAAAGCTGATAGTTTTCATATGTAATATTAATTATCCTTGCCGTTTCAAATTATCTTATTTTTGATGCTTTCTAGTTACTGTTAAAACAGTAGTTATATATCAAATTTTTAAACATTCTGGTATTGTTTAGCATGTGTTATGTAGTTACATTTAGGTTCCCAAAATCGATATCCAAGTAGCTTAACCATATCAAAATCGTTTATAAATAGCATGGCGATGCTAGTCAAATGCGGTATCCAAACTATTTTTTTGTTTGAGCCTCTATCCAATGATTAAGACTTATTTAGACATTAATTGCACAAGTGCGTTTTTAACTCGTTTAAATTTAGATAATATTAGAGTGCTATAATTTTTCAGTACAAAAATTAACCATATGCATTGAAAAAACATTTAAATCAATAATGAAAGTTTTATATTTTTTTATAAATTAAAATAAGGATATTTTGATCAAAAGAGTTGCTGATTATTTATGCTAGAATCTCAGTTTTGGGGCATGTTCATAACAAAAAAAATGTTTGCAAGTTGAGTTATGTAATTTTCCTTGAATGATGCGTGAAATTATTGCTTTTTTTTTGATCAGCTTATTTATTTGTACCTTCCAATATCACATAGAATGTAGATATTTTTAGTGCAAGCTTTGTATAACCTTTACCATTTGTCACTTATTGCTCTAATTGTATTTAAGAGTTATAAATTATGTAACAAATCGTTCCAACATGGATGTCAGTTTCTAATAGCTTAAATTTGATACTTAATATGTAGTTCTGGTTGAAAAGGACAAAACCTTTATTTTAAAACAAAGACATCTTGCATTCATATATATGGTTGAAGCCAAATTCGTATGAAATATATGTCATTTGATCTCTGAAATTGAACTAAATAGCTGTATATATGTATTCTTGTTGACAACTTTTTTTAAAGCTATTTTTAATTTTGCATAAGGAATTTGCACCTCAAAACAACTTTTTATGAGGTTAAAGTATGGCATTAATTTTTTTATTTCTCTTTAATGTTATAATTGATTATTAACAATCCTCGTATTTAAATAAAATTTCTTACATGATATTAACTAAATATTTAACTTGGCTAGGATACTTTTCGGAGATATGAGCTAATAAATGGTGATTTTCGAGTATTTGTGTAATTATAAAATATTATATACAATACAATAAATATTTTCTTTTAATCATATTTATTATACTAATTTTGATATTGTATAATAATATATTTTTTTGTAGTCACATGAAATTTACACATCTTTTATTAAACATTCTCTGATTTTTTATAATTTATTGAACCACTTATGTATGAACAGTTATGTTCTTATAATTAAAAATAAATTTCTAACAAGTAGTATGGACCTAAGCTTTTTAACCCATATACCGTATTTGGTCACGAAGTTAAAAAAATGTACTAAAAATCAACATTTGAAATGTTTTTGCTGGGCTGACTTTTATTAAATGAACGGCCGTCTGTACCCTCCATTGATATTCCTTATTATCGTCTTTGTCGCATAGAGTCTAATTATGGAATAACTTTTTTTTTAAATTTTAGTTTTATGCTTTTGACTATATATATCACATTGCTCAATTGAATTGGTAATATGAGTAATGATAATAAATTAGTTAAGTGAATGTTTCCGGTTGATATCTTTTCCATCAAATAATTTTTCATTTTATTAAAATTGTAGTACAAAATATATTTATTTTCTTAATTCTTAGTAAAGAAAATTTACACTTTAATATAATGAATAACTCGACTCTAATTTAGATTTCTCACTTGTTTTTAACCTGATTTTATCAAAAATTGAACCGTCTTATGCACCTTAACCCTTTTAATATGTTGAAATTTATGAATATAGTGATCAGCATTTCAGAAGTCATTATATCTCGTTTGTTTATAAATTGCGATTTTAAATTTATTTTTCGTTTTTAAGCCTAAAAACATCGATTAATGTTCTTATATAAGTATATATATGAATTCGATACTACATTTTGTATAACGTAACGGTAATATACCTTTGATTAAGCTGTTGAAAACATTTCATGGATACTGTAGTTAGTTTGTTAGGTTTTAAAAAAAATTTCAAGGAATTTTGATTCTAACTGTTCGTTAAATAATCAATTCAGCTAAAAGTATCTAATTTTATTAGAGCTAAACATTTTTGAATGAATTGCATTGTATAGTATAAAGTATATTTTTAATTATTTGCTCTTAGTGCTGCTAAATTCGAAGCTTAGATTGAATTATTTATATCTTTTTGGCTAATTATTTAAATTAAATTTTATTTTATTTATTATTGTTCTATTATAGTAACCTTTCGTATAGAGCAATATAATAACTTTTTGTACCTTTTTTAGAAACTGGAATTCTAATACTATAGAATCGGTGGAAGGATCGCTAAATTTTATTGCTGTTACTGGTGAAATTTTTTCTGTATGTTTGATTTTTTTTATTATTTTAATTTTTAGAGTAAATTAATGAACCAAAAACCAGATATTAAAACCTCAGTTTACTGTGCTGTCCAAGCTGTTATCAGAAAATTAAAATTTTGATAATTTTAAGGTTATTTCATCTAACGTTATAACTCACAGCAACATTAATATTAAGCTTTTAGTTTTCATACTTTTCATTTTAATGTCGTTAATAGGTGATTAAGATAGTTTCAAAATTTGATACGGTATTTTCCAAAAGGAAAGATATGTTTCTTCCAGCCTTGGTTCTTGTTTTCTTTATTTTTGTATCTATATTAGGAAATCATGATGGGATGTAATGGAGTATGTTCTGAATGTAAAATTCTCTCCCACTTTGCCTGTACACATTTACAGCGTTTTATAGGTGGAAACAAAGAAAACATTACCTTACATTTCCAAAAGATATTTCAGCATATAAACAATACAATCATCAGTTTATTAGGAAAATTTAATGGATCTGATCCCAACGATAAGTTATCAGTTGATGTCACATGCTTATATGAATCATTTACATCTATAGTTATGAGATCTCCGCTCAGTTTATCAGATAAAGGTGCACTGATGACCCAAAATATTTTTGTACCTTTACTTCAAAAATTTCAACATTTTTCGAACCAACTTAAAGGTTTGGTTCCTTTAAATAATACTAATGAAATAAAATATCAAATTGAAAATTTATCAAATACCTTAGAACATTTTATTGAGTTCATAATATTTGCATGTAAACCTTTCAAAGATTTGCGCCAAGTTGAAGAACATCATTGCAAGGAAATTTTAATTGAAATAACAATGTTCCTTGTTACAACATGTCGAGACTTACATTGTCTTTCTAATTTAATTTCAAAAGCAAAGCAAGGATTGTTTAAATTATCATTATGTTTAGGACCTCAATCGATCAATATTATAAGCTCTATATTTGATATTCTCCCTTTTCTTGATATAAATTTACTGTCTGATTTTATCAGTCTTGCTTGCCATCTTTCTACTAAGGTAGTTAAAGAAGACCCCGGAACTTTCTTATCCGTTTTTCTTTCGGTATGTCGGACTATACCTAGTGTATTAAACATGAATATTGATGAAACCGATAATAGTGATCTTGCGTGGGAACGAAAACAAGTTATTACGAATTTTAGAAGACTTTTAAACATTTTAATATCGAGAGAATTGTTTGCTGATATTGTCATACCTGATCTTGAGGTGCTTGTATTTGTGTTAGATTTTCTCTCTGAAGATGTAAAACCTCCAAAAGGTGTAATATACTATCGTAATGGCATGGGTCTCTTCGCAAAGTTGACAGAATTACCTCAATTAAAATCCATATATTACGAAGCTCTAAAATGTAGGTATTTGATCATAACCTTTTTATTAATCTTAGCTAATCAACCTCTTGTAGAAAAGTTCCTTAGCATTTTTATCCTGCCTTGTGTGCATAGCGCTTTCAAAAACTTGGAAAGTTGTGATGAAAAATCAAGAAATCATATTTATCGATCTATTGCAACCATTATGACAAATTTGGCATCTCCGCAAATGTTTGATTATTTCGTTAATTCTTCTATCAGTCTTAATGTTCCCTATGACAAAGCTAATGTAATGTTAATTAATAATTTTATATTCATTCAGTGGCTCTGTGATCAAATGCGCGAAACAAATATAGAAAATAATCAGAAATCAGTAAAGGTTATTTTATATGTATTTCTGTAAAATTGCTCAGCTTTTCTTTGATAAACTCGTTGGAAATGTTTGTGATGCTAATTTGAAGGTTTATTTTTCGCTTTATTTTAGTGACTCGTTTAGGTCAATGGAGTATTCTAACAAAAATTAAAATATAGTTTTAATGAATGTAATATATTAATATTGATACAATATATTTTAAACAATAGTTTTATTATTTTACTCTAGGATCTATCTATATATATTTGTTCCTATTTGCTAAAAGAATGCCTCATATGTTAATAAAACGTTTTCAACATTAATTCTTAATAAACAGAATGATTTTTCCATTTTTGATCCCTCGTCTACCATGTTTTGCATTTTTTGATCGTTATAAGTACTGATTTTTCTATTTACTTAAGTTTTTTTACAGATTCAATTGATATGTCGCATTTTTGCTACCGACCTTTCATGAAAAAAATAAAAATAAGGAAACCTGAAAATTAGGACTTCACCCTATTGGAAAGAAACAGGTTGACGCTAATATCTCTGTTTAACTGTGTTTATACATTATTTCCAATAATTTTTACATTTTCTATCATTGCAGTATTATTTATTTTTAAAAGCTTTCAAATTGATGTTGATTTGAATACTGTATAGAATAGGATTCTTCAATCATCATAGTAAACATAATGATTCTTTTCCACGATAAAATATACTGTATTAGATCGGGATCTTTGGCTGAATTTGATTTTTATTAAATCTACGTAGCTGAAGAAATAAAAAGTATTCTGTTATTTATAAGTTGAGTAAAACAAAATATATTCTTATCCTACTATACCTTTAATGTTCATCATCATATTTTTATAATCTAATATTTCTGTTGTACATTATTTATCTTGCATCTTATGATTCAATGACCCATCTAGTAATCGCCAATGTTTATCAAATACAGGTGCTTAGTAATTGTATGGTTGCATTATTTATCTGTTTTTTGGATAAACCACAATTTATGAATATATTTACGACCACTGCCCTTGTCTAATGCTTTGAAATTAGTGGAATTTAATACTCAGGTTTTTTTTACCAAGTTAAGAAATGTTCAGATTTTTTAATGCCTAAGAGTACAATAGATTAGCTTACGGTATTTATAAATATGTTGAACTTCTACAGGAGTTAAAAAATGTTTGAAAAAAATCTATTTTGAAATATTTTATGTTTTTAATACAATTTTTATAAACCAGTTATCCACTGCTTTGTTTTTGGAGAAAAAATAGTATCCAAGAGTTTTTCCCTTTTATCGGGATTAAGTCTATGTTTTAATGATGCGAAGAACTCTTGTGCTAATGCATCAATGCAATATTAATTCTCAGAAATTTTTTTTAAATGTCATAGAAGTCTAAAACTGCAACCGTGTTACCTGGTTTTATTGTAAGTGAAACTTACAGTTTTTGAATTAGTGGGATCTATTTTTTCATTCGTCAAAATTTTATTCCGGGATTTTGAATACTGAATAAGCAAAAAATGTTGAGTTCTAATAAATTAAGGAGACTATAACCTTTATGATGATCTTTCTTTTCATTGCACGTAATGAATATTTTTAATTTTTTTATACTCAATGATAATATTATTCTTTTACATAACCTAAAGGCAAGAAAGGGAAAGCTATATTCAATTTGATTAATATAGATACCATAAAAAGAATACAGGAAGGAAACATTATAGCATATGAGAATTATATCCCAAAAATTCTTCATGATGGAAAAATGGTGTAAAAAATTTGTTAAAATATAGACTTTTCTAGGGTTTTACAAACTTTGCATGTATCTTAGATCAATACGAACACAAACAAAAAATTTAGAATGGCTGCCCAAGATACATTTATGCTTTTTTTCAATAAACTAATTATCTGGTTGCGAAATACCGTTTCATCAATGAAAAAAACGGTATTTTTTCAATTATATCCTTTTTATATTTAAATATTAACAACCTGGGAAAGATACTCTATATAAATATAATTTTTAATTTTAGGTAATTTACAGTCAATGTAATTCGTAAGGGCATCTAGTTCAATTTTAGAAATGAATCAGAAGTGCATTCATGCTACTTTTTAAGTGATTATAATGTGATGCTCATCTCAGCCCAGTATGGATATGTAGTATAGGTCTATCATGAAGGACGATGTTTCTTTGATATTAAAATTTCAAAAACATTTGAAGTTGATTTTTAATATACCTTGTGATTCTTGAGTGTTAATTTCTTTAAATTAAATTCAAGTATCCTTAGAGCTTTATTTTTTACCTTTTTGCCTGGTTTGTGGTATAAAAGAATCTCAATTTTTGTTAGAATAGGAAAGCAAATATTTTTTTCCGAACTGGTTGTTTCACCAAAATGATGTTTTAAAAATATCGCAGTAAAAATTTTTTAAATTTATCTTTATGATATTTTTTGCAAATATGAGATAAATTACTGCAAAAAAATCAAAATCTGAAAAAAAATTCATAACAAAAAATTTTTTATTTGATAATATTGAAAGGCTGTACTAAATCAGTTTATAAATATTAAGCTGTTTGGGAAACCCTCCCTCAGCATAAAAATGTGCTAGCAGTTGTAGTGTATATAGTTATTTACTGTCATAGTCGGTATATAGCTTGTATTAGATCTTTTTTGTTTAATACGGTAGTTATTTTAAATATTAATTACTGACAGCAGAATCGATGATCTATTGCTTATTATGTTGTCTTAACTTTTATGTATTATATACAGTATCAACTTACCTCATTCTCTTAATTTTTTTAGTATAAAATCTCATATGTATAAAATCAATATATTATTCTTTTTCCATCAGTTTTTTCTTTTATAGGAAATATCAACAAGTCCATACATTCAAGAATATTTTCATTGAGTAACTTTTACATATATGCATTCATTCTGTCAAACAAATTTTTGAATGGAAAATATTCAAAATATTTCGCCAAAGTTTAGAATTCAGAGAATATTTTTGGGAAAACATAACACTGTTCCCGTATTTAAATTTAAAAATTACACTTCACGACAAATTTTATTATTTTGAGCCTAACAGGATTGGAAACTATTATTTAACCATATGTACAATTGGTAATAATTAATTAAGTATTCTACTTTATTTAATCGGCTATCAGTAAAAGCAATCCTGTAGAAAGGTTACATCAGCATTACATGAATGACATTTGATAATTTTTTTGTATTTAAAGTAAATGCGTTGGTCTTCCGTCAGTCATTCGAGTAATAAAATTATTATATAGTTTCTCTCCTATTAATTATAAAGGCTTCTGAGGTTAACTAGAAGCATGAAAGTTTGATTTATATCCACTACTGATGATCATTAATTCTCGAGTTGGGTCAATCTAGGATGAGTTAGGGCACGTTATATTTATTGAATTTGACTTGCATTCTCAACTGTTATTCCTTTAATTAAAAGAATTTTCTCAATAATTTCATTAAGAACTTTAAATTGGATTTAACAAAAAAGAGAATTATAACTATGGCGATAAATCCAAGCTAAAATGAGAATATCAACGTACGTAAACTATTCCGCTTTATTCATGGAAAATGCGTTTCAAAAACTATTAAAACATTTAAATCGGTCGATGCCTCAAAAAATAAGTCCTGCTTTAACCGCGATTCGGGCATTTACTATAGAGAATAGACTAAAATAAAAATATACGAAAGATTGATTCCTCCTTTGTTCTGTGTCATTTGGTAAATTCCGTTTGGATGCAGATCCATATTTAGATGTGATGACACCAAATCCGTTCATTGTGGATTACGCTTTTGATAGTTCTAAGAACATCGAAGGCAGCAAGGATAATAGTATCTCTAAGGCGCTACAATTAAAGAAATTTCTCCAATTCTGGAGTATATCGATTTTTGATAAAATAAATACAAGCTGTACGGTAATGGAAATAAAAAAATAAAAACAAGCATCGTTTAAAAACTACTATATGATTGGGATGCCATTTTATTATTGCATATTCCAGTTGGATGTCTTAGTGCATTAAATCAGGCAAAAATCATGGGATTTTTCTGCCATAAATTATTTAGAAATTCTAGGATGTGTGTAGGCATGTTTTCAATATAAATTAAGATGATTCAGCATGTAAATTGATCTAATACGTGAAAGGTAAACCAAAAGGTAATGGAAAAATATTAAGAACTGTAGATGGTTCAATAATAAAAACCATAAACCAATCGAAACCTTAAACATTATTTGGTCTCATTTTGAACTTTATATGATATCTATCCCATATAAAAATTCCAAAAAATTAAGATTCATAGCCATTTTAAGCTATTCATTTAAATGTTATTTTCAAATATACATTTCACATCATCCACTCTCATCCTGTATTGAAATAATTTCCTTAAATCAATGGCATTATAGAAATCTTTAACCGAAAAATCTATAAAAATGACCTCATGAATTCGGAAGCGTCGTAAATAATTAAGGGATTATACCACTTACTATTTATGGATGAAGTAGCGTACGGAATATATTTAATATTAAATGATTTCTTTATACTAAATAATGATAAACGTGAAAAGTAAGTTAGCTACTTTTTTCACTAGTATTTTTGTATTAAATAACAGAATTAATCTACCAAATATATATCTTCGAAAAAAATTTCAATTCTGTTTTTTAGTTTACTTATATTTTGTATTCATTCTTATAAATTCAAAATAAGGTTATTTATTTCAGGCTTCACAACATATTGTTAAAAGAGTATAATAAAACTTATAAAATTTGAGGGAAAATCTTAGTGCTATAGCATAGAATGTAAAAATATTAGTTATAAACTATGGATATCTTTTTACATTTGGTTTTTGAAGAATAGACGTAAAATTTTAAATAATGCAAAATTCGGTACTTAATTGAAAACTTTCATTTCTTTAATACAAAAATTAAAATAAATGATAAAAATCATTTCACCGCAGCCTTTAAAAAAAGGTTTAATGTAGAAAAAGGTGAAAGTTTTTTTGTACAAGAATTATGGTGGCCGTATGGGGAAAGTATACAAGAGCTTTATGAATATTTTGAAATACAGAAGGAAACACATGAAAGCATAGTCCAGCTGGTATGTTAGATTCTTTAGCGAAATAAACTATACAAAATAGCACTGTTTGATTCCATAAAAAGAGGAATATAAAAAAATGAAGTATGCCCGGTGTAATGGATTTAAGTAACGAACCGGAGAACACACGTATTGGCCTGCGATCAAGAGAAATGCCGTAAATTGAAAGAACAATTGAAAGGATCCGCTTATTATCGAGGTTTGATAAAAGTACCTAAAACTAAGGGA
>LDMZ01042350.1:0-15356 GCA_001455285.1 Sphaeromyxa zaharoni
AAAAAACTTTCACCTTTTTCTACATTAAACCTTTTTTTAAAGGCTGCGGTGAAATGATTTTTATCATTTATTTTAATTTTTGTATTAAAGAAATGAAAGTTTTCAATTAAGTACCGAATTTTGCATTATTTAAAATTTTACGTCTATTCTTCAAAAACCAAATGTAAAAAGATATCCATAGTTTATAACTAATATTTTTACATTCTATGCTATAGCACTAAGATTTTCCCTCAAATTTTATAAGTTTTATTATACTCTTTTAACAATATGTTGTGAAGCCTGAAATAAATAACCTTATTTTGAATTTATAAGAATGAATACAAAATATAAGTAAACTAAAAAACAGAATTGAAATTTTTTTCGAAGATATATATTTGGTAGATTAATTCTGTTATTTAATACAAAAATACTAGTGAAAAAAGTAGCTAACTTACTTTTCACGTTTATCATTATTTAGTATAAAGAAATCATTTAATATTAAATATATTCCGTACGCTACTTCATCCATAAATAGTAAGTGGTATAATCCCTTAATTATTTACGACGCTTCCGAATTCATGAGGTCATTTTTATAGATTTTTCGGTTAAAGATTTCTATAATGCCATTGATTTAAGGAAATTATTTCAATACAGGATGAGAGTGGATGATGTGAAATGTATATTTGAAAATAACATTTAAATGAATAGCTTAAAATGGCTATGAATCTTAATTTTTTGGAATTTTTATATGGGATAGATATCATATAAAGTTCAAAATGAGACCAAATAATGTTTAAGGTTTCGATTGGTTTATGGTTTTTATTATTGAACCATCTACAGTTCTTAATATTTTTCCATTACCTTTTGGTTTACCTTTCACGTATTAGATCAATTTACATGCTGAATCATCTTAATTTATATTGAAAACATGCCTACACACATCCTAGAATTTCTAAATAATTTATGGCAGAAAAATCCCATGATTTTTGCCTGATTTAATGCACTAAGACATCCAACTGGAATATGCAATAATAAAATGGCATCCCAATCATATAGTAGTTTTTAAACGATGCTTGTTTTTATTTTTTTATTTCCATTACCGTACAGCTTGTATTTATTTTATCAAAAATCGATATACTCCAGAATTGGAGAAATTTCTTTAATTGTAGCGCCTTAGAGATACTATTATCCTTGCTGCCTTCGATGTTCTTAGAACTATCAAAAGCGTAATCCACAATGAACGGATTTGGTGTCATCACATCTAAATATGGATCTGCATCCAAACGGAATTTACCAAATGACACAGAACAAAGGAGGAATCAATCTTTCGTATATTTTTATTTTAGTCTATTCTCTATAGTAAATGCCCGAATCGCGGTTAAAGCAGGACTTATTTTTTGAGGCATCGACCGATTTAAATGTTTTAATAGTTTTTGAAACGCATTTTCCATGAATAAAGCGGAATAGTTTACGTACGTTGATATTCTCATTTTAGCTTGGATTTATCGCCATAGTTATAATTCTCTTTTTTGTTAAATCCAATTTAAAGTTCTTAATGAAATTATTGAGAAAATTCTTTTAATTAAAGGAATAACAGTTGAGAATGCAAGTCAAATTCAATAAATATAACGTGCCCTAACTCATCCTAGATTGACCCAACTCGAGAATTAATGATCATCAGTAGTGGATATAAATCAAACTTTCATGCTTCTAGTTAACCTCAGAAGCCTTTATAATTAATAGGAGAGAAACTATATAATAATTTTATTACTCGAATGACTGACGGAAGACCAACGCATTTACTTTAAATACAAAAAAATTATCAAATGTCATTCATGTAATGCTGATGTAACCTTTCTACAGGATTGCTTTTACTGATAGCCGATTAAATAAAGTAGAATACTTAATTAATTATTACCAATTGTACATATGGTTAAATAATAGTTTCCAATCCTGTTAGGCTCAAAATAATAAAATTTGTCGTGAAGTGTAATTTTTAAATTTAAATACGGGAACAGTGTTATGTTTTCCCAAAAATATTCTCTGAATTCTAAACTTTGGCGAAATATTTTGAATATTTTCCATTCAAAAATTTGTTTGACAGAATGAATGCATATATGTAAAAGTTACTCAATGAAAATATTCTTGAATGTATGGACTTGTTGATATTTCCTATAAAAGAAAAAACTGATGGAAAAAGAATAATATATTGATTTTATACATATGAGATTTTATACTAAAAAAATTAAGAGAATGAGGTAAGTTGATACTGTATATAATACATAAAAGTTAAGACAACATAATAAGCAATAGATCATCGATTCTGCTGTCAGTAATTAATATTTAAAATAACTACCGTATTAAACAAAAAAGATCTAATACAAGCTATATACCGACTATGACAGTAAATAACTATATACACTACAACTGCTAGCACATTTTTATGCTGAGGGAGGGTTTCCCAAACAGCTTAATATTTATAAACTGATTTAGTACAGCCTTTCAATATTATCAAATAAAAAATTTTTTGTTATGAATTTTTTTTCAGATTTTGATTTTTTTGCAGTAATTTATCTCATATTTGCAAAAAATATCATAAAGATAAATTTAAAAAATTTTTACTGCGATATTTTTAAAACATCATTTTGGTGAAACAACCAGTTCGGAAAAAAATATTTGCTTTCCTATTCTAACAAAAATTGAGATTCTTTTATACCACAAACCAGGCAAAAAGGTAAAAAATAAAGCTCTAAGGATACTTGAATTTAATTTAAAGAAATTAACACTCAAGAATCACAAGGTATATTAAAAATCAACTTCAAATGTTTTTGAAATTTTAATATCAAAGAAACATCGTCCTTCATGATAGACCTATACTACATATCCATACTGGGCTGAGATGAGCATCACATTATAATCACTTAAAAAGTAGCATGAATGCACTTCTGATTCATTTCTAAAATTGAACTAGATGCCCTTACGAATTACATTGACTGTAAATTACCTAAAATTAAAAATTATATTTATATAGAGTATCTTTCCCAGGTTGTTAATATTTAAATATAAAAAGGATATAATTGAAAAAATACCGTTTTTTTCATTGATGAAACGGTATTTCGCAACCAGATAATTAGTTTATTGAAAAAAAGCATAAATGTATCTTGGGCAGCCATTCTAAATTTTTTGTTTGTGTTCGTATTGATCTAAGATACATGCAAAGTTTGTAAAACCCTAGAAAAGTCTATATTTTAACAAATTTTTTACACCATTTTTCCATCATGAAGAATTTTTGGGATATAATTCTCATATGCTATAATGTTTCCTTCCTGTATTCTTTTTATGGTATCTATATTAATCAAATTGAATATAGCTTTCCCTTTCTTGCCTTTAGGTTATGTAAAAGAATAATATTATCATTGAGTATAAAAAAATTAAAAATATTCATTACGTGCAATGAAAAGAAAGATCATCATAAAGGTTATAGTCTCCTTAATTTATTAGAACTCAACATTTTTTGCTTATTCAGTATTCAAAATCCCGGAATAAAATTTTGACGAATGAAAAAATAGATCCCACTAATTCAAAAACTGTAAGTTTCACTTACAATAAAACCAGGTAACACGGTTGCAGTTTTAGACTTCTATGACATTTAAAAAAAATTTCTGAGAATTAATATTGCATTGATGCATTAGCACAAGAGTTCTTCGCATCATTAAAACATAGACTTAATCCCGATAAAAGGGAAAAACTCTTGGATACTATTTTTTCTCCAAAAACAAAGCAGTGGATAACTGGTTTATAAAAATTGTATTAAAAACATAAAATATTTCAAAATAGATTTTTTTCAAACATTTTTTAACTCCTGTAGAAGTTCAACATATTTATAAATACCGTAAGCTAATCTATTGTACTCTTAGGCATTAAAAAATCTGAACATTTCTTAACTTGGTAAAAAAAACCTGAGTATTAAATTCCACTAATTTCAAAGCATTAGACAAGGGCAGTGGTCGTAAATATATTCATAAATTGTGGTTTATCCAAAAAACAGATAAATAATGCAACCATACAATTACTAAGCACCTGTATTTGATAAACATTGGCGATTACTAGATGGGTCATTGAATCATAAGATGCAAGATAAATAATGTACAACAGAAATATTAGATTATAAAAATATGATGATGAACATTAAAGGTATAGTAGGATAAGAATATATTTTGTTTTACTCAACTTATAAATAACAGAATACTTTTTATTTCTTCAGCTACGTAGATTTAATAAAAATCAAATTCAGCCAAAGATCCCGATCTAATACAGTATATTTTATCGTGGAAAAGAATCATTATGTTTACTATGATGATTGAAGAATCCTATTCTATACAGTATTCAAATCAACATCAATTTGAAAGCTTTTAAAAATAAATAATACTGCAATGATAGAAAATGTAAAAATTATTGGAAATAATGTATAAACACAGTTAAACAGAGATATTAGCGTCAACCTGTTTCTTTCCAATAGGGTGAAGTCCTAATTTTCAGGTTTCCTTATTTTTATTTTTTTCATGAAAGGTCGGTAGCAAAAATGCGACATATCAATTGAATCTGTAAAAAAACTTAAGTAAATAGAAAAATCAGTACTTATAACGATCAAAAAATGCAAAACATGGTAGACGAGGGATCAAAAATGGAAAAATCATTCTGTTTATTAAGAATTAATGTTGAAAACGTTTTATTAACATATGAGGCATTCTTTTAGCAAATAGGAACAAATATATATAGATAGATCCTAGAGTAAAATAATAAAACTATTGTTTAAAATATATTGTATCAATATTAATATATTACATTCATTAAAACTATATTTTAATTTTTGTTAGAATACTCCATTGACCTAAACGAGTCACTAAAATAAAGCGAAAAATAAACCTTCAAATTAGCATCACAAACATTTCCAACGAGTTTATCAAAGAAAAGCTGAGCAATTTTACAGAAATACATATAAAATAACCTTTACTGATTTCTGATTATTTTCTATATTTGTTTCGCGCATTTGATCACAGAGCCACTGAATGAATATAAAATTATTAATTAACATTACATTAGCTTTGTCATAGGGAACATTAAGACTGATAGAAGAATTAACGAAATAATCAAACATTTGCGGAGATGCCAAATTTGTCATAATGGTTGCAATAGATCGATAAATATGATTTCTTGATTTTTCATCACAACTTTCCAAGTTTTTGAAAGCGCTATGCACACAAGGCAGGATAAAAATGCTAAGGAACTTTTCTACAAGAGGTTGATTAGCTAAGATTAATAAAAAGGTTATGATCAAATACCTACATTTTAGAGCTTCGTAATATATGGATTTTAATTGAGGTAATTCTGTCAACTTTGCGAAGAGACCCATGCCATTACGATAGTATATTACACCTTTTGGAGGTTTTACATCTTCAGAGAGAAAATCTAACACAAATACAAGCACCTCAAGATCAGGTATGACAATATCAGCAAACAATTCTCTCGATATTAAAATGTTTAAAAGTCTTCTAAAATTCGTAATAACTTGTTTTCGTTCCCACGCAAGATCACTATTATCGGTTTCATCAATATTCATGTTTAATACACTAGGTATAGTCCGACATACCGAAAGAAAAACGGATAAGAAAGTTCCGGGGTCTTCTTTAACTACCTTAGTAGAAAGATGGCAAGCAAGACTGATAAAATCAGACAGTAAATTTATATCAAGAAAAGGGAGAATATCAAATATAGAGCTTATAATATTGATCGATTGAGGTCCTAAACATAATGATAATTTAAACAATCCTTGCTTTGCTTTTGAAATTAAATTAGAAAGACAATGTAAGTCTCGACATGTTGTAACAAGGAACATTGTTATTTCAATTAAAATTTCCTTGCAATGATGTTCTTCAACTTGGCGCAAATCTTTGAAAGGTTTACATGCAAATATTATGAACTCAATAAAATGTTCTAAGGTATTTGATAAATTTTCAATTTGATATTTTATTTCATTAGTATTATTTAAAGGAACCAAACCTTTAAGTTGGTTCGAAAAATGTTGAAATTTTTGAAGTAAAGGTACAAAAATATTTTGGGTCATCAGTGCACCTTTATCTGATAAACTGAGCGGAGATCTCATAACTATAGATGTAAATGATTCATATAAGCATGTGACATCAACTGATAACTTATCGTTGGGATCAGATCCATTAAATTTTCCTAATAAACTGATGATTGTATTGTTTATATGCTGAAATATCTTTTGGAAATGTAAGGTAATGTTTTCTTTGTTTCCACCTATAAAACGCTGTAAATGTGTACAGGCAAAGTGGGAGAGAATTTTACATTCAGAACATACTCCATTACATCCCATCATGATTTCCTAATATAGATACAAAAATAAAGAAAACAAGAACCAAGGCTGGAAGAAACATATCTTTCCTTTTGGAAAATACCGTATCAAATTTTGAAACTATCTTAATCACCTATTAACGACATTAAAATGAAAAGTATGAAAACTAAAAGCTTAATATTAATGTTGCTGTGAGTTATAACGTTAGATGAAATAACCTTAAAATTATCAAAATTTTAATTTTCTGATAACAGCTTGGACAGCACAGTAAACTGAGGTTTTAATATCTGGTTTTTGGTTCATTAATTTACTCTAAAAATTAAAATAATAAAAAAAATCAAACATACAGAAAAAATTTCACCAGTAACAGCAATAAAATTTAGCGATCCTTCCACCGATTCTATAGTATTAGAATTCCAGTTTCTAAAAAAGGTACAAAAAGTTATTATATTGCTCTATACGAAAGGTTACTATAATAGAACAATAATAAATAAAATAAAATTTAATTTAAATAATTAGCCAAAAAGATATAAATAATTCAATCTAAGCTTCGAATTTAGCAGCACTAAGAGCAAATAATTAAAAATATACTTTATACTATACAATGCAATTCATTCAAAAATGTTTAGCTCTAATAAAATTAGATACTTTTAGCTGAATTGATTATTTAACGAACAGTTAGAATCAAAATTCCTTGAAATTTTTTTTAAAACCTAACAAACTAACTACAGTATCCATGAAATGTTTTCAACAGCTTAATCAAAGGTATATTACCGTTACGTTATACAAAATGTAGTATCGAATTCATATATATACTTATATAAGAACATTAATCGATGTTTTTAGGCTTAAAAACGAAAAATAAATTTAAAATCGCAATTTATAAACAAACGAGATATAATGACTTCTGAAATGCTGATCACTATATTCATAAATTTCAACATATTAAAAGGGTTAAGGTGCATAAGACGGTTCAATTTTTGATAAAATCAGGTTAAAAACAAGTGAGAAATCTAAATTAGAGTCGAGTTATTCATTATATTAAAGTGTAAATTTTCTTTACTAAGAATTAAGAAAATAAATATATTTTGTACTACAATTTTAATAAAATGAAAAATTATTTGATGGAAAAGATATCAACCGGAAACATTCACTTAACTAATTTATTATCATTACTCATATTACCAATTCAATTGAGCAATGTGATATATATAGTCAAAAGCATAAAACTAAAATTTAAAAAAAAAGTTATTCCATAATTAGACTCTATGCGACAAAGACGATAATAAGGAATATCAATGGAGGGTACAGACGGCCGTTCATTTAATAAAAGTCAGCCCAGCAAAAACATTTCAAATGTTGATTTTTAGTACATTTTTTTAACTTCGTGACCAAATACGGTATATGGGTTAAAAAGCTTAGGTCCATACTACTTGTTAGAAATTTATTTTTAATTATAAGAACATAACTGTTCATACATAAGTGGTTCAATAAATTATAAAAAATCAGAGAATGTTTAATAAAAGATGTGTAAATTTCATGTGACTACAAAAAAATATATTATTATACAATATCAAAATTAGTATAATAAATATGATTAAAAGAAAATATTTATTGTATTGTATATAATATTTTATAATTACACAAATACTCGAAAATCACCATTTATTAGCTCATATCTCCGAAAAGTATCCTAGCCAAGTTAAATATTTAGTTAATATCATGTAAGAAATTTTATTTAAATACGAGGATTGTTAATAATCAATTATAACATTAAAGAGAAATAAAAAAATTAATGCCATACTTTAACCTCATAAAAAGTTGTTTTGAGGTGCAAATTCCTTATGCAAAATTAAAAATAGCTTTAAAAAAAGTTGTCAACAAGAATACATATATACAGCTATTTAGTTCAATTTCAGAGATCAAATGACATATATTTCATACGAATTTGGCTTCAACCATATATATGAATGCAAGATGTCTTTGTTTTAAAATAAAGGTTTTGTCCTTTTCAACCAGAACTACATATTAAGTATCAAATTTAAGCTATTAGAAACTGACATCCATGTTGGAACGATTTGTTACATAATTTATAACTCTTAAATACAATTAGAGCAATAAGTGACAAATGGTAAAGGTTATACAAAGCTTGCACTAAAAATATCTACATTCTATGTGATATTGGAAGGTACAAATAAATAAGCTGATCAAAAAAAAAGCAATAATTTCACGCATCATTCAAGGAAAATTACATAACTCAACTTGCAAACATTTTTTTTGTTATGAACATGCCCCAAAACTGAGATTCTAGCATAAATAATCAGCAACTCTTTTGATCAAAATATCCTTATTTTAATTTATAAAAAAATATAAAACTTTCATTATTGATTTAAATGTTTTTTCAATGCATATGGTTAATTTTTGTACTGAAAAATTATAGCACTCTAATATTATCTAAATTTAAACGAGTTAAAAACGCACTTGTGCAATTAATGTCTAAATAAGTCTTAATCATTGGATAGAGGCTCAAACAAAAAAATAGTTTGGATACCGCATTTGACTAGCATCGCCATGCTATTTATAAACGATTTTGATATGGTTAAGCTACTTGGATATCGATTTTGGGAACCTAAATGTAACTACATAACACATGCTAAACAATACCAGAATGTTTAAAAATTTGATATATAACTACTGTTTTAACAGTAACTAGAAAGCATCAAAAATAAGATAATTTGAAACGGCAAGGATAATTAATATTACATATGAAAACTATCAGCTTTCAGTAGCTTCATGTAATATATTTAACGACACTTGATGAATAAAAAATTGTTCCATGTTAAAATTTTATTTAGAGTTATTTGTAAGATTTTAATAAATCATTGAAAGATCAAACGAAATTAAAGCATAAAACCAAGATATGTAACTTTAAACTACATCAATCACACGAAACTCGAAATATAGCATTAATAAAAAAATTATACTTAATAAACAAAAATATTAAATTCGAACACTGAAAAAATCAAAAAAAGAAATTTTTTAAATAAAATACTCTGAAAACATGATATGTCTATTAGACAAATAATTCTGTAAAAATTCTTATAAACATTTGAGAAATATACTTCATTCATCAGAATATGTATTTAAACTTACTTTATTACTTCAGAGATATCAATTCGCAAGAAAGCCAATATTTTATCTTGTCTCTAATTGATATAATATTGGCAATAATAATATTAACAAAATAAAAAATGTTACTAATGAGACCCTTAAGATTTTTCCTGTATTCGTCATAGGAATCATCTATCTATGAAAGATTAGAAGCCAAAATAAAACAGAAACTTCACCAGTGGAGCTCAATTCACCAAGTTTGTAATACATGTTTCTTAAAAATATTGTAAGAATTTCCTAAAAGCAATAAGATTTTAAAAAAAGTAAAAACATCAATTAAATTATTTTGAAGCCGAGACAAAATCGGAACCTAGAAATATTCAAAGGAATCAATAAATAGTAAACATTTTTTAATAAACTTAGATAAAACCTAACTAAATCTATAACGACAAGCGATACATCAAAATTATTAGATGCAAGACAACTATATAATCATCAATACAATATCGCAATCATTAACATTTTGGCAAATTCCATAATTGTGTCTAAGGCAGAAATCATGTTTTTATCATAACTTTTGGTTTTTTTCTTTTCTCTACATATCATTCATAAAGTATATATATAAAAAAACGAAATTATTACTTCATAAAGTTGACAACCAGCCGTTTCCATCACTTTAGCGAAATATTCTTTATTTAAATTTTTTTCACGGTTCTATATCTCATATAAAAAAAACAAAATAAACGTTATTGTCAAAAACTCCTGACTCAACCATTTTATCTAGCAGCGTCATGATAATTAGATGTTTTGCTTCACTAGCCATTCCTTTTAAATTAACTTGTGAAGATGTATTTTTTACCCTTCATCATGATCTCACATATACATTTGCAGCAGACTTCTTCAAAGAATTCGTTGGAAAATAGAATGAACAATCGGCTATTAAAAATGAAACTAAATTATCATAAAGGAACTTAATAACTTCTTTAGATGTTGTAAGATTGATATCAATCCACGATATATAGCAAGATAGTGTATAAACAGCTTCTTTTACAATCTCTACTGCTCCCTGATGGAAATAAGCATCCTTTAATTATATTTCGGTTAAAAAAGGTTTTACAATTATTTCAATGAGCATTGCCACAAAATTAAAAATACAGTACTTTCTTAAGTGATCCTTGATTTCTTCACAGTTTTCGGAACGCTATACACAATAAACTAAATGTAGATTATTTACGCTTGATTTTTTAGTAAGCTCTTCAGTAATTCTTTGCATGATCTTAAAGAATATATTAACTCCATCACTGGATATTCGAGTAAATTTTGCAATATCAGCCAAAAATGAAGGCCACTAAAACAAAAGTTATATAAAAAATATACATTTTGGCAGCCATGCATCAGGTAAATAATATTAAGTACAAAACACGTAAAAATATTAATAGAAGAAACATTCATCTGAAAAAATTACTAAATCTCGACGTGTATTTATATCTGGGAAACTGTTCGCATGTTAATTTTTCAAAAATATTATATAAGCAAAAAACTCAAAACACTAACTTTATTTTCTAAGATATTACCTTTAGTTTAATATTTTATATATTACGCTATTCAAAAATCTACAAAAATCCAAAACTCGGTCATCATTTTTAATTTAAAGTTGATCTGCCAACAGTTTATCGATAAAATTGTTCTGGTACAATATCATCAGTTACATCTTACAGGAAACAAAAACATGAAATAAATATATATAACCTCCAATTACAGAAAAATAGCATTAGATCATTAATGGTTTTTAAGAAAAACCATACTATAACAGGAATAGAAATCTACAAAATAAGCCAAAAACAACGGTAATTATTACAGATAAATATTTTCACTAGAAAGTGAATTTAAAGGTGACAATTTTCATACAGAATCAAGGTGACTGTGGTCCAAGTCCAAATATATCAAATTGATTATATTATATTGCGTATTGTCATAATCCCTCATTGATATTGATGATACCTCATCTATTTGAAAACAACATAACAAAACACTTTAAAATTTAATATTTACAATAATATAAATGTCTAAGTAAATGTTGAAAATTCTAATTTTCTATCATTATACTTGATTTTCCACACAAACATATCCACCCATTTTCCAGGGAGGTTTAGATTTATGAAATGTGCAAACACTACAAAGTTAATCAAGCAACATCAGAACTGATCAAAAGATGTTACATGGAAATACACGATGCTGCAATTTTATATTGGTCGAATTAAGGTAGAACATCAAATACTGCAACAAATGTCTTCTCTAAGGAAAGTAGGTCATATGATAAATCCTTTCAACATTTTGCATAAACTCAACAAGTAAAAAAAATAAAGATACTTATGCAATCTACCTATATAAATATAAATAATCTGTTATTTCTCTTTAAAATCCAATCTTAAGAACTTTCATTTCCTAATTTTTGATAAATATATGAATATCAATTTATAATATAAAATGTTAAAACTTTGCATCGATGAAGGGACAATATGAAATCCGATAATAAGTGTCTAAAAAAAAAGCCAAAAATTAGATGCCAAAACCATCAAAACAATCTCAAATATGAGATTTATTTGTAAAAAATAATGCAAAACAAAAGCTACGCACTTTGCAAGCTATAAATCACCTCAAGCAGAAATGAAAAATCATTAAAGATTATCATATTTTTTCATGTCAGATTGGAATCCATTTAATAACAAAATTGAAGTTCGGAAGGTTATATGCGCTATAATGGAATCAGAAATGTCATTACGAAACAGAAGATTGAGACATTCATTTGAAATTGCATTTAGAATATAGAATAGGCACGTATAAAAATTGAACAATGATTCTAGTTCTGTAAATATGTATGTTAAGTAGAGTTTTACTCCATTAAGCTTCCAAAGATTTTTATATTTTGATAAATAAAGAAAACAATTAATTTTTTAAATATACTAAGTAAAAGAAAGCAGAATAATCTTAAACGTAAAGGTAAAATTGACTCTTAATAAATGAAATATATCAAACCTTTCACTGAAGTATATAAACTGTACATAGTTCAGAGAAATGGCAAAAGAAATAAAATTTTTGTTTTTTACATTTTTACTATCAGATATAAATAAATCTGAAATAATCAAGCTTTGTTATAAGTTTTCTAAATAAATCATCTATCCTATTTTATATCTGGTAAATAAAATACATGAAACCTTTTTGAGAGATGTCGCTTCTAATGACCTATGAAAGTAACATGTTCTTTGATGCCTAATAAAAAAATCCAGAAATAAATGTTATTTTTTAAATGCGAAATTACTGTATACTTCTTAGCTATATAGAATTAGAACCTGTATGAATGAAAAGGCGATTTTTTAAATCATCAAAGAGATCTTCCCAAAGAAGATCAAAACAGTAATTCTGATATAACTTATCATAAACTCCATCTTTCAGTCACAAGAAAAAATGTACGATGGAACTTTGATATTTATACTCTTTTTTCTCTGCGACTTACAGTAGCTTTCTGAATTCAACGAAATATGTATAACATACAAGCATTTCTTTAGCATGGGTATAGTACAGTTAGATATCTTAGTTTATTATACACACCATTTTTATTTCCAACTACTAAATCTATACAATATAATAACCAAACTCTTTTGAGTGTTTCCGGGGCATAAATTCGATTACCATATAGATACATGGAAGCCTAAAATTTTTGAAATGATAGTCCAGTAATAGGTGGTGACCGTTTAACAAAAATACATAAATAGTATTCGAGGTTAATTTAGATTTAAAGAAAATGGTATGCGGTGTTCATTTCAAAAATAAAATCAAGATGCGAAGATATTTTTTTTATGTTTACAGGATGTTTGGAAATAAAACGTCTTTAACAAAGAACTAGTGATTCGATCAGGCTCAAATTATAAATAAGTATTAAGCTCGTAAAACCCTGTCATCGAAAAGCCAAAAACGAAAAATAAAAATGATATATCACGAACCATAACACAGGAAAAATGGATTGATACATATTAAGCAACTGACCTACAAGAGTTGATTCCTTAAATTTAAATTAATTCCTCTAGTGAAGCTGATCTAATAAATCACTAAATCATCTAAATGCTTAGTTCACAGAGATTTATACTGTTATTCCAGTGAAAATCTGTTTCTTATGCGAGAAATCTTTCAAGATATAAATTAACCCACTTTCCATTACTTCGAATATAATATCGAGGAAAATCTAGCATAAAATACCAGGATTGCTGGTTTCAAAAATTAAAATTGTCGTAAATTTAAAAAAATTATATTATCAAATTCATTTATGTCAATCTAGTAATCCAAATAATAATATTATTAATTAATATAGTTCAAACATAAACCAAGTGTAAAAAAATAAATGTGTCGATTTGCTCACTGACAGAAAAGTTGGTAGATGTTTCAAAAAGTTTAAAATCTACCAAACAGTCTGTAATAAGGTTCAACCATAACGACAAGGAATCATAACCTGTTGGAGTTTTTAATGATGGTAGAAGTAATCCATATTCGATAAACGGGCTAATTTTAATAAAAATCAATGAAGCATATTAATTCCCCAAAAATCATCTTCAACACTTTCCATCCAAGTTTAATTACTAGTTATTAGATCAGCAGACGACAAAGTATCCAAAAAACTGTATTAGGTTAAGATACACTTTACACAACTAATAAAAGCTCTAGGTGTATAAATAGAATGCAAAGAGCACTTATAACAAGTTTCTTCATTCTATTAAACAGAGATTGATTAAAAATATTTAACTGATATCGAGTACTTTTATAGACTATATTAAAATGATGAAGGCTGAAAAGTGTTTTTTTTATATTACATAGTTTATTCAATGCAGAGTTCAAAAATACCGATGTATTATACTTATATATGCACGAGATGAGACAAAATAGATAATTCATCAAACAACATACTCCATGAATATTAAAAGTCGAATACCAGTAGCATTTCTGTATGTATACATAAACTAATGCAGGAAAACTACAGTTTTCAAAAATAAAAATTTGGATGAGTAGTATCCATGGTAAATAATAATCCTATACAACTTACTGTCAGTGAATTTTATTTTAGTTTGATTCTTAATTAGCTGTGTACTAAATAGGTCATAACCATATGCCATTTGTTTGGGGTTTTATTCTTATATGTTCTAATAAACAGAGTTGAACACAATTTATAATAAACAAGTTCAACATACTATATATTTAATCCGTATAATTTCTTGTTACTTTGTAATAACCTTCATAAAAAATATTTGTCAATACTTTTAGTAATAACGTGCTTTTATACAGGGTAAAATATGTCCTAGTTGTGATAAAGAAACAAAATATTCGAGGATTGCAAATTTACATCATAATATAATTTAAAAATAAGTTTCCATAAAAAATATTAAATAGATCATCAGTGAAATCAGTTGATATATATTTAATCAATTACGTTTCACCTTAAAATGTTTAAATAAACTCAAAATGGATTGAAAAAAATATAGACTGATAGCTATCATATCATAGACCCAACATTGACTGTTTCGGCGTGGACCGTTAAATAAAAATCATAATTCTATGTTTGCATTATTTTGTTGAAAATTTTGACCAAAATACAATATAATATCTATTAAAGACCAAAGCCAACACTATCACAGATTTTATAAAACCCTAGAGCATGATACTTGTAGATATATACCACATCAATCATCATAAAAAAAGAAAGCTGAAAGAGTAAACAAGGTCCACGTAAACACATTATAACACTTGAAAAATGTCAAATCAGCTACAGACAGATTAAGAATACCGGGTTTTGCAATAATTTTTGCGCATCTTAACGATTATTCTTGCGCTTTTTAACGATAAT
>LDMZ01042358.1:0-15854 GCA_001455285.1 Sphaeromyxa zaharoni
TAAAAAATCAATCGATTGGGAAACGAGATCGTTGGAATTCCTTTGGGTGATCAATTTAAATTCCGAGAAAATTTTTTATATAGTATTATAATATTTGTTAAAATGCCTCTATTTTCCAATTATTTAATTTTAAGAAAGCTTTTAAAATTTCATAAGATTTAACCTAAAACCGCTTGGATTAGTTTTATTTAAAGACCTTCATATGGTTACAATATGAATTCTAGTTTTATCACTAACTTAGTTGTATTAAATTTTTTAAATCTTTTTAAATATAAAACTGAAATATTATTAAAATAAGTAATTGATACAAGCTTAAATATGATGTAGCTAAAATTGTTATCATATTAAAAGAAATAATTTATAAGCTGATCAAAAGCATACGTTCATTTCATGATCATTCATTGAATAGAAACCAGAAGATACTTTACTGCCATTGGTCGGTGAAGCTTTATTAGATCGAGATTCCATGTCTTGACATCGAGCTGCCAATGTGTTTACAGCATCAGACATCGTATCAAGCTTTTTTTCTTGCTCACCAATCCTTTCCAACAGTTTCTAAATACCATTAAAAACAAATCCTAAGTAAATTGAACTGAATTCTTTTGCCGTTCATAGAAAAGTCGTAGTTTAAGATCAAAGTTTTCCTTCTTCAGAGATTCCAGATTCTTTTTAATTTCTGTTAGCAAATACCCATTTCGTAATATACCGTTTGCTGGCCTTTAACAAAAGAAGTGCTTGATAACTGCGACCTAGAAGCACTATTAGACATCTTAGACTGTTATTCCTTCAAATTAACCGTTACTTATGACTTCAGTAAAGTTGTTTGTATAGAAATACGATCTTTTATTTATATAATATATTTTTGAATAATATCTAGAACATTAATTAAAGTCCTGTGATATTTTCCATACTTAGAACGAAATTGAATGGGTGGCTTGGCGACGACTTGCAACGCTGAAACAATAACCTTAGTTCTGTCGCTACGAATTTTTATATTTGAACTTTTTACAACTATTCAAATAATCCTTAACGTATCAAAAATACCATTTTAGCTTTATCACCTAAACCTTTATCTAAAAGATAACGAAACTAAGCCAATTATTTTAATTCAAAGCTATTATTCTGACGTGGATACAATTCAACTCTAAATTTTGGAAAAAATGTATGTAATATTTCTATTTACAAAATCAAATAATTAAAATCTTAATAAAAAAACAATTTTGATTATATTAGTTGAAAAAATTCCTCCATTATAGATAGAGTAGATATTATTAAGAAACCAATTCAGATTAATAAACCAGACAATAAAACTTGTGCAGATCAATACCTCATGTTTTTCAATTATTATATTTTATAAAAATAGACATGAATGTATAAGCATAATTACTTTTTAAAATCATTGTCTGGAACATGAATTGAGAATTCTATCTCTTGATATTTGTCATTTATCAATTCTTATGATTAATTACATCAGATAGATCAATCCTTACTAATTTACAAATATATATTAATGTGCACTGAATCGGGTATAAACAAACCTTTAATTAAAATCAACTCAATTAAGCAAATCCTTATTGCTATATTAATTATTTTTTGAAATTTAAAATATTTTCTTATTATTTCTCTCGACTAAAGTCTTGAAAACATGTTTTTAGCTTTAAATAAGAATTAAATAGATTTAAATTTTGGTTATCTTTTAGTTAAATAATTAGAGGCCTTACGCCATATCATATTAAAATAGCCTCAATCAATTCTGTTTGCAAAAATAATTGATTCAGATTTATCATTCAATTGTTTTAATCTCTATTAAAATCTTTTAACAATTTATAATTGTTATAGATCCGAAAACATTAAAGATGGAAGGCACAATTCAATTTTTAAATAAAAATTTGCTCTATAATATTGCTCTACATGTTTCGGGATATTATAATTTGAATAAAAAAATTCATGGATCTTACTATTGTGATCTTTGTCATACAGTAAAAAACATTTTTCTGAATAAAATTGGCTTTAATTCTCTTAAATATACTATTTTGATCGAACTTTAATTTCTGAAATTCTGCAAATTTATCAACAGAATATGCACATAATATTTTTTACCTATAAATTCTATTCGAATTAATAATACTCATGCCACAATTTCTTCAAATATGGACACTTTAAAGTGCCTTAGAAATTATACAGAATCCAGATCAAGATAACTTGCTTAAAATAATTTATTCAACATATTGATTCCACCTTATGGGCCATCATCGACTATAATCTGAAATATTTTCTAATATTATGCGTTTTTAAGCTTTTGGACCAAGATCCGGAGTGGAGTTCTTACAGAACCGCATTTAATGCTGAAAAATGAAGGTAGAAACAGAGATAAGTGAAATTGTATGTTTGATAAAAATATTTTCATATAGAATCGACATATTCTTTAATGAATACCAATTTTCCTTCTTTAAGTTTGCTACATCAATTATTTAGATACGGCATTACTTAATTTTAGACCTCTGTACCACGTTATAAGTTAACCTTTTATTAACCTGAAACGGTTTTAAATCCAATTCTTAAATAAAATTTTAAATTAACCCCTTTGTTTTTTTTTTAGAAAACCTTAATGATATTTTCATTTAACTTGAACCAACTCTGCGATTCACCTTATTTAAAAAGGATGTAGCATTATCACACACTTCAAAAAAGTAAGCTATAATTGGCAGAAAAACAGAAATATTTCGTTTTATAGTTTGCAAAATTACTGCTTAAATTATCCTTATTTGATCTTTGAAGCAAATATTAAGAAAAATATTAAACCGAAACGTGATGGACAAATTCATAAGTGTGCGCAGCATATGTTGCCGCTATGTTAAAAGATAGATTTACTAGTTGCGTAAAAAATATTACATTATTGTAAACTTTTCTTAGATTAGGACTTACTTTTCTATCTATTTTGTGTTTCATAGTCCTTATAAATATTTACTAATGCAAGTAAGAGAAAGTAGATTTCCTTACTGAAACCTATACTAAAACGTTACGTTTTAGGTAAATTTATAGTAATTATTCCGTATATTATGTTGGACTGTAAAAAAACCGAATATATAAGTTTATATTGCTTTTATATTTGAAAAATTGGGTCATATTAGTCTCATTTTTAAAAAAAATATTTTTCAAGAAAGGGAATAATAAGCTGTAAAAAACTGATACTCAACAATAAATCTGCGATATTTTGGAGTATATCAATTTCCAGTGGATAAAGCATATGCTATATCCTTCTCTTACATGTTTAAAAGGCAATTGTTATACCTATCACATTATTATTTTCTGATTGATCAGATTATGGTAGTTATATTTAAAGACACCAGTCCTAAAAAAACCCATTAGATGAAATTTTCCATTAAGAACTAACTCAAGTTATTTTAAATGCCTCTATATTTTATAAACAATAAATTTTCGAGTTATATATATATGAAAATAATGAATCAAATATATTAAGGAAACGTAACCCATTTTATTTTTTAATTGTATTTTTGTTAGCCTATTATAACATAAAAACAAAAAGCTAGATCATCAGAGGTGTAGAACTACAAAACATAATCTATTATTTTAATCGCTTTACTTTCGTTGAAGAGCAATGATTTCAAACCCCTTTACAACTGTATGTCCAATAATATCTTGAAACCTATATGAGCACAAGTTTGCTAATCTTTTTTTGTCATGACTGACATAATTGCATTTAATATAAAGAAATGATATTCATAGATAAAATTAAACTATTAATAGTATTATTTGAACATATAACCTTGTTTTGGAATTAGGGTAAAAAACCGTAATAATTTTTCATCGTGTTGAGAGTTATTTTTATATAGATCAATGCAAATATCAACATCAAAATCTATATGATCACGTTTGGGATAGAATGAAATAAGTTTAAGAAATGTTTTTCCAATATAATCTACTGAAGATTCAATAAGAGAATCGTTCCAACATTCACAGATGAATCAGTACCAGCTTAGCTAGGATTTAGGTTTTTCAAATTTTCATTGACAAAATTAGTAAAAAATTACCATAAAGATGAAAAGCATCAGGAGGAATGTGGTTTTGGTTTTTTACGCCTTAGCCAAAATCTTCTAATTCAATCTCAGTGTAATGGCATATATCATCTGATTTTAAAAATCAAAGAATTCTTTGAATTAATGTTCATTTTTTATAAAAATGTTTTCAAACAATCAAAGATTTATTGGAAAAACTCTCAGATTTCATTAAAAATTAAAACAAATATTTATCAGGCAATGTAATCATATTAGTAAAAATATGCACATAATGCTTTGACTTTATTTTAAAAAAATAGCTAATACGTGATTTAATGATATCTCATAAATAACAAAAGAATCACGAGTTTCATTTTATATTCTTGGTTGTCCTTAACTAGGTTTCATTTCTTTTTTTTAATTTTTTTCGTTTAAAATGGTAATATTTCTTTTTTTATTAACATAAACCGAGAATAAACACGAGGTATGGAACTTTTTACAGACAATGAGGAATATAAAGAAACCTAAATATTGGGTTTCATTGAACATAATAACGTTTTACCAGGATAACATGGCTTTATCGAATATTGATGGGAGCAATCAAGAAATATGTTTCTGTGCAATACCCAAGTTACTAGCCAAAGCCCAACGAAAGGGCTTATTTCTGCAGAGCCAAGGTATCATGTTCATACGGGTATTTTAAAATGATGATTTTTCATTTATAGACAAATGTTTGGAAAAATGATTTTCCTGATTACTTCTCAAATAGTATACACTTAAGAGTAATGCTTTCCCGAATGTTCTTTAATCAAGATGCATTCTTGGGAGTGATAAATAAAATCGTTCTCTTTGATATTGATATGGAAACAATATATTAGATCAAGTCGAGAAAAAATCTATATTTTAGACTATTATATGAACACATAGATGGAATCTCCTATATGATTGATGGAGGATATTATTGCTTAATATTTTGGATTAATAGCAAGAAGAAGACAGTAAAGCTCATACGGTACATTTTATTAATTCGTTTAAAAATTAAGCAGGAACTTTTTATTAGGCTTACTGTCAAAAAAGGTCAAACAATCATACCTAATTCAAGTATATCTACTGTTAATTTTTTTTATTTTTTAGAGTATAATTGATTAGTAGTGATATCGTTTTTTTAGCTCTGTATTAAAATTTGTATAAAATTCAAATCTATGCAGAATTTGGCCTTATCATAATTTTCAATATATTTAGACCAAAAAAAATCCATATTTTCTAATAATTAAGTATTATTAAAGTAATTATTTTGAATGAAAGACATTTTTAAAATGAAATTACATGAAATACGCTTAATCTGGTTAAAAAGATTCTGCCCTATAATTATATTTATATAAATTCCTTTATTACTTAAATAGCAGAAAGGTATTGCCCTTTAAGAATCAAGAATAGTGTAACAATTTAGAAGAGGTAGTTTGTGCATATTTGTAAACTCAGAATTAAATGATATTTTGAAAAATTTCTTAATTTAATTTTCGCTTAAATTAATCAACGAATGTTTAGTTGTTTCTTTATATCTCTTGAGACAACGATTTTCTTGAGAGTCAACAACCGAGTTCGATTTACCTTCGGAATATAAAATATTATTATTGTAGCAACTAAGTATTTCTAATTCAGAGTTCCTCCTCCCTCACCGCCCGCATCTCCACGAGAAGTAGCAGCTTCTACAATTATTTATATTGTTCCTATTAAAATGATTATTAATCAAACATATTTGGTATATTATATTAATAACTAGGGTGATTACTTTTATAAAATGATTTGGAATAAAAATTTTTACTAAATTCTAATGTTCAAAAAGTAAAATCCCGTATTATTAGCGCTTAACATTTGAAAAATCAAAGATCCTCGGAAAAATCGGTTTTGGAAATAGTTTAAAACTTTACATTAATTTTGAAAAGTTAGATTGTAACTATCTGAAGAATATATCTAAATATAAATTATGAAATATCAACGTTACAAATTATAGCCTATTTTTATTAATTTTCCACTAGGGTTAATCGATTAAAAATTTTTTATAACCTCGATATAAACAAACGCATGAACTTTACTTGGTAAAGTCAGTAAACCCAAAATAAATAGAATCTAGTAATTCATTTATATAACAAGAGATAGCAAATGTTTTTTCAATGGAATGGAACTGGTTCTATCAACAGTGTTCATAGTATATATTCCTAATAAAAATATACCAAGGATATTAATGGTGCAGTGAAAAGCAGAGATAGCAGACCTGTAATATTAATTACATATAGCAGAATAAGCATATCTATAAAAATAACTACATTTTTTGCTCTTTTTTCATAAAAAAGTAAATTCAGTTTCAAAATTAATCTCATTAATATTAATTCAGGGGGTGAGATTAATAAAAATTAAAATATTAATAACTCTATAAATGTATTAAACACTCACCAATGTTTGATTCCATTAATAAATATAAAAATATCTCATGCCGTTTTTTATTTTTACAAGGATTTTTGTTATCATTTATCATATTTTTTATGTTACGTCCTGTCCTTAATATTTGTGATTCAATGATATGTATTACAGCATATTATTATTCATTTTTAGATTTAAGGTAAAACAACTTTTAAGGAAACGTCATGTAATATATTTCAATGGCATCATTTGTTATATACGATTAGGCCCTTTTTAAATTGTTATGCAACGATTTGACCTTTTCACAGTATGGGTATATTAAATATTATCCAACAAATTATCAAATTTTTGCTAATACTGGAATAGATTTTGGTACATTAGTTATAGTAGATTATGTCGAGCAAAAAATATTGGGACGTATATAAGCACACATTTTATGATATTAAATATTTTTCTTCTTACTAAAAACCTAAAACTTTTATACTTCTAATAATCTAAGTTCAAATTCAATGCTTTTTCATATCTTAAAGCAGCTCAGTAATATGTAAAATTTTTCCATGAACATTTAAATATTACAAACATACAATTTTCCACATTGATTGAGATAAAATTGGCCTTGTGCAATTGGACCCTAGCCTACATTCTAATAACAAACGAGATCCATTTAGAAAGAGCTGGACCATGCCATCAATAATACAATATTATTTACATATATATTACGGCAAAATTTGATAAGCGAATTCATTTTTTTTGATACCTGTTGACTGATAGTTAAATATATATATCCTGTTTTAAGTTCGATTGTGTCTTTTTATTAAAGGATCATTTACTTTCTTTAATTAATATGGATATGGGGTAAAAATTATTCCTGGTTAACGAAGTATTCGTCTTAGATATTGTGTCCCCCCAGTAGCGATTTTTTTGACCCAAGCAAATTAATCCAGTTTCTATTTTTTAAGCTTATCTAACTATTTCATAAAACTAACTTAATGTAATAATGTGTGTTTTTATATTATTTGCTATAAATTTAAAAAATATCTAATACTGGGATAAACTTTTGTAGCCATAAATGCTGTAACCATCCATAAAGCCTAATTTTAATGATTCCTGAATGTTTTATTTCATATAGACAAGATGTTTGACTGAATTTTTCATTATTAAAAAACAAATATGGATTTTAAATTAAAAATATATTTTTTTACTTTTTACAATCCTTTATTGTTTGATATGAGCATAACTCACTACTTAGCTATGCAATTTTTGTAACATATATTAAAATTTTATATACAAATAAAAAATCTGTAAAAAAAACTTTGTCATAGTTCAAATATAACTAAGTGTTTTTAATATGTACATGAAAACGAATAAAAATTTTAAGTAGCATTATATCTTTCATAAAATCTCTAAGAAACTCATTTTTAAAATCTGGTAGCGTATTTTTGGATATATAACCCGACGTGACACCTTTCAAACGGGTTGCTCAAATTATTGAGAAAGAGAAGGTTCCAATGTTACTGGCTAAATGATTGATATCTTAATTAATTCTAATTTCCATCCAATATATTAGTAACCCTCAAAATATTTTAACTGATATACAATGCCTTTAATAATCGACTACATTTGAAATGTTTTTAAGAGGTAAACATTATAAATACATTTAAAAACCTCAAAATAAATTGCATCTATTAATTATGGACGATTTGTTCCATGAAACAAATAATATATTATAAGAAAATCAGAGTGAAATGTACCCTTCGATAAAATCAAAGGAAAAAAATTCTTAATTTTATAAAAATTTGATTTTTTTAAGTAAATCGTTGCATCAATAAAAATATTTCAAGTATACTTAATATTCCAGTTTCATCGGTTTGAGATAATATTAAATATATTATCTCAATATCTCATTATTTTGATACAACTGTTTGACCAGATACAATAAATTAAAAACAAAAAATTTATAATTCTAGTTAAGAATTTAATTTTTAGAAGGTACAAATACTTTATTAAAATAGGTAACTTAATAGTAATATAAAGTACAGTCGTAATTGATATTAAATTTTGAAAAGTAAGAAAATCAGAATAATTTAAAATTTTAATTCAGTGAAATCGAATCAGCAATATATGCATTAAAATTATTTCAGCTTTGTTCAAAAAATATGTGTATATATTGCGCGTTTTAGAAAACAAATATCTATGCAAAAATCGAATAATTAAATGAAAATACATAAAAAATAACCGATTATAACAAAGATAATTTATAAATTAAACTGAAGAATCATTAAAATCACAAAAAAATATGCAATTTTCCCGCCTTTTTAACCTAGTATATTATTAAAAGTATTCAATTAATTTTTCACTAAATCGATCAATTTTTTTAAATTACAAAATGAAATTTTCCTGAACAGCTGTTTGGATCAATTTTTTATTACCAACTTAAACCGATATACTATAAAAAGATTTATCATTCATTTTATTGATATAAATATTTAAACTATAAAAATTAAGATTCAGAAGAGTTAAATTTTAAATAAAATATCTTTGCTTAATATGATAAAAAAAACTTTTATTCATATTTCTTGAATCGGATTAGCAATTGTTAATCTAATACTCTTTCATTTTGAACCATTTTGTCAAAATATTATTAATATTCAAAAAAATAAAAATGGGTAACCTTAATAGATAAACAAATATGTATATATTATAACAACTAAGCCTTGTGAAGTTCTATAGCCTTTGTAAATAATTAGATATTTTCATTCCAGTCTAAAATGATTAAAATGCTTAATTTGAATCTCCATTTAAATACATATCCATATATGATATGTACTCGTTTTGGATATATGTATTCATGCAGAGAGGGTAATAATAAAATCTGTTCACGTTGTTTTTCAAATGAACATCTGGTTTCTGCTCTACAATTGATTTTAGCTTTCTAATTTCTAAAAATATTTTGAAAAATCTTGATTAGGACAAACTATTTTTGTTCATTTTGGCGGATAAACACTTTTGGTACCTACAATACTTACAATGAAATCTTTGATCATCATGAGGTAAGCACGTTTGATTATATCTACACTTTGGAATACTTGTCTCACCCAAGACAGCTCTTTTAAAGAATAACTTGCATCCTTCACAGGTTCTTGCGTTATAGTGAATTCCGGAGGATGGCCTTCCACATACTTCACAAGGTATCATGCTTACTATGTAACACAGTATACAAATATTACATTTATATGTTGTTAGTGGCGCCTTTGGATTAAAAAACATGTAAAATTTGTAAACCCTATAATAATGAATGAAAAGTACGGTTACAAGGTCAAGTTACCGTTTTTCTGATTGAGAATTAATTTCGAAAATATGACTGACATTTTAAGATAAATACGTGAAATATTGGTTTTAGATATATTTTCAAGAATCAGCATCGTTCTTCAAAAAAATTTAAAAATTAATAAGTTTAGCTAAAATTTAAAATATACATGATAAGGAATAGAATAATGATGTGTCAGGAAGTTAGGCTTATGAAACTGAATTATCTTTTATAAAACATGTGTAGAATAAACCTTTTTTCAACAGATACCCAACTGGTACTATTAAAAAGTGACTATTACGAATAAACAATATATCTTTTGAAGTTCTACAGAAATTTCCTTCGAACAAAAATTTTTAATCTGATAATTTCAGCTCTAATTTGTTTAATTACATGTTTTTGAGCCTGCCAATTACTATTTATAACAAAAATTCCTTACATCTAAAGAAATATAACAAATTTTCAAAGGTGAAATCAAAAAAGAATTATGGTTGGCGCAATTTATTTTAATTAATATATTTATAGTATGAAACAGATACAAGAAAATATATTTTACTTTACGCATTTAAATTCTTAGGTTGAGAACACGGTACAAATTGAGAGCAATATATACAGCATCATGTAGAATTAATTTGGTGTATGTTCGTCTTAACCGTGATTATCAAAATATAAACATTACATAAGCACAGGGTTAATTTTTACTTCCAGTTTCTACATAAAGTATGTCCTTTTTCCGTTTTTTTACACAATATGTCAGTAAATGTTTTAAATTTAAACCAGTTATAGTACTTTTACGAAATAAACCCGCTTTCTGAAAATTTTTTATTCTATATTTAAACAATATTTTAAACCAAAAACTGTTTATAACAAATTCTTGATAATATCAATAATTTATATAATATTTTATATTAAGTATCTTCTCTCGAAATTTTAAAATACAAAAAAAATATATGATAAATGAAATTTTACCTTAATTTGATCGAATAGATTTACTGCATTAAATTTGATGATATATCATGTATCTTATAGACTTAAAAATGAATTTTAATAGCTGAGATTATTTAACTTTTTTTTATTAAATAGTAAATATTAATGTGTTATTTCTGGTGAATATCTTTCTTTAAAAACAAAAAATCACTTTCAAACAAATTAAATTTAATAAATATTTTGAGGTTTAGAAACTATTAAATTATTCTGAGATATTACCCCCTTTTAAGAACTGATAATAAATTATCACAAAACTTACAAATGTTACTGAGGTATTAACGATTTCAAAGCATTTTTAATAACTTTATTGATGTTACATTAAATTTGATCCATAATCAATTCGAAATGTTTATTAAAAAAATTTTAATTTACTTTAATTTTTATTAAAAAAATAATGGATCATATTAAATTTATAGTTCAAAAATTTGTGGTTTATAATTTTTTTATTAAATAATCCGCTCAAATTAAATTAGCTAATTTAAATTTTATCCTTAATTTTAAAAAACTTAAAAGAATTGCCTTTTCTACTTTAGAACCAAAAAAATTCTATGAATTCAGCATTTAACTAAGAATTAGGTTTAAAATAATGCTAAGGTGCTTTTAATTTTTTCCAAACTTTACAATCAATATACTTTTATTAATTTTTTGAAACAACAAATTGTATATATCGAAATGAAATTTGATTTTCTTAACTTTTTTTTATTATGTAATTTTTTTCTTCAACAGTAAATCAATGTATAGACATAATAATACATTCTTATCTATCAAAATATTATACAACTATTATTATAAATAGATGCACATTGAAAATAATATTTGAAATAATTATTATTAAAAAATTTTCGTTCGCAAACTAAATCTTTCTAAGGGTATATTTGATTCAAAATTAATATCGAACGTATATATACTAGTTTCCAGAAATTTAATTTAAAGATTAATGAAAAATTGGTATAACTTTTAAGGTAAAAATATTATATCAATTTTAAATCATTTTTATTAATTCTTCGTTATATTAAAATGAAAAAAAATTATTGCTTAATCTGATCCGAAGTTTTTTTTCCTTCTTTTGATGAAATTTTGCATACCATGTAAAACTACTATACAATCAACTAGCTTACCGTATTTAACTTTAATCAATAAATTTTGAATAGTTCTTTTTTTATTGTTTCTAAAAACCTAAATTAAATTTTTCAGTAATAAAAAATTAAAAGTTTCTTGCACGATTCAGAATATATCAAACAGGAATGCATTTTCTTGACAAATTAAACCTACTATAATTTTAAAAAAGATAAAGTGAAATTATTTATAATATAAAATATCTTTTAATTAAATAAAAGGAAAAAATTTTCAATTTTATGGACACCATGTATTTTAATCAAATATTGAAACAAAATTTGTAATAAAAATCTTTTCAAATTCTAAATTAAAATAATTCTGAGGGTATGCTTAAAAGAAAAAAATTTTATGTTCTAATTGTGGATGAAATTTTTATTTCATATCTTAAATTTAAAAGTAAAATTTTTTGCTACGAGTAATCAAAGTAGGAATTATTGGATTACCACATATGTTAGGCGTAAATTTTCAAACTTTAAATCTCATCTTTTTATTACTTTCACCAGTCCTGTTAGTTTTGGTATTATCCTAATTCTTCTAATTTCGGTGATTCAATGTATGAATCGATATATATTTATAGATTTTAGCTATACGTAATTACATTTTGAATAACTCAATCTAAAGAAAATGAACCAAGTTTAGCCGTTGTACACTGCTCCTTTCCTAAATATATGGTTAAAAAATATTTTCAAACTAAAATTTAAAGATAAAACTGTTGCCAAATTTTTTACATTAAAACATTCATATCTGTTTTTGTAGTCATAGATAAATGTTGTTGTATTAATTAAATCCGCCTTTTTACATCACATCGATATTTTTTCATGTTTATGATCAGTTCCCAACTGTTTGGTTTAAGCCAATATTCAACTCCAACTTGCATATGTATTAGGATGAAATTAAATCGTGGATAACATATCTCTGAAATTTCTCATGGAGTTTTAATTAATAAATATGCAAAATGATTCATTTGGCAAACAAGAACGGTCTTAACTTGAATTTAATTTTATACGCTTTAAAATCAGGACATGGGATCTATATAGAAATACAATGACTAAAAACGATTTTGTCGTCCTAGATCTTTTGTAATTTAGTTGAATTGTGCAAAAATTTTCAGTTGAGGTTAAAAGGAATTTAAAATGTCAAAGAAATATTGTTAGACCTTGAAAGTAGATGTAAATTATATCTAATGACAAAATAAAAAGTAAATAACTCATCTTTTCTGAATTTTTCGTTTTAAGATTTTGTATGAGAAGCAACAATTTTTTTTATTTAACTGTTAATTAAAACTTTAATGATATATTTATCTTACTAAATCAAGATTAACTGACTTTTAACTTTATTTTTAACAGGGTTAATATTAAAATCAAAATCAATCTCTAGTTCAAAGTTTTATTTATAAATCTTCATTCACTGTTTGTTTCAATCCATTGAATCGTTCCAAAAATGAAAAGGCATTGAATAGTTTTATGAAATTTCTTAGTATTTAAAAAGAAAGCAAAAATATTAGAAAAAAAATGAAAACCAATTTAAAATATCTGACATTATTCAATTTTTTTATACACCACTAAATAACTACAAAATTACAAATTATGTTTTTGATAGGAAAACTTAAACTTGATTCATTTTATATTTAGACAAAAAATTTACGCGCATCTTTTTGTGGGAGAGTCATATAATGGCAAGAATTATTTTCCTATTTACTTACAATCATGAACCTAATTTAAATGTTTCGAAATGTACGATTTTTTAATTCCATAAATTTTTTTTATTTATTTTTACTTTAGCAATATATATTTCGCCAAAATTTACTAAACGCTTTAATAAGGATCACTCCATGTTTTTAAATATTTTTATGACGGTAGATATATTTCCGATTAATTTGTTTCAAAAATAAAAATACTTTGTTTTCATATTTTAACAATAATTAAAACCTACACAGATCAGATGAAGTAATAAATATTAACATATGATATTTTAATCTTGTTACAACAATGTAATCTACTAAATATAAAAATTAAACAATATGTGAATTTTTTCTTTGGTGGAACTTTCTAATCCAGGTATCTTTAGTTAAATTATGTGATAATAAATTTAAACCTAATTAATTTCGGTATATGTAATCAGAATTTAGTGCAAGAATAAAGAAATAATTATATCATTACTATAGATTAAATATATTTTTCGGAAAGGACATAATTATTGCCCCAACAGATACGGAAAATATCTTTCTCAATAAATAATTAATCTAACAAATTAAAACAACAATTTATTTAGAAATGGTCCCAAGATCAAGCTTCGACATGCAATATATTTCCCAAGGCTCCAAAAAATATTTCTAGTTTTAACATTTTTAATTTTAGTTGAAATAATCAATACTTAAAAGTTCGATATACATGATTTTTATAAACTGTTATACAATATTTTAATTTCAGTTTGCTAAAAGAATAAAAAAGCATTGAAAATTTTTAATTCATTTGTACACAAAATATACGGTCCTAATTTTATTATAAATTAAAAAGTATCATTCTTTATTCCTGACAATGATTTATATCTAACTGAAAACTAATCCTTTTGTAATTAAATTTTTATGTATATTTGATATAAACCTCCAATGTAGAAATATTTGTTGTTCGTATATTTATTTTAAAAGATCCTATATTTTGTATGAGGCTAATATTCAATTAGATTATAGCAGAACTTGATTGATCAATCTTACTTGACACATTCTCAGTAACTTTATACGCACCCATCTAGTATTTAATACCTTTGTATTTTAGTTAAATTTGATTATGGGTGTATTTTCAGCACGTAATCAACTTGAGTTCATGTATGATTTAGTATTTTAAGTTATGTAATTTAATGTATAACGATCGATTTGATACACCCAAACACGAATATAAAAAGTTGAAAACATAAAAAAAATACAACAAAATCGTATAAAAAGCAATTATTTTATAATTTAAATATTTTGTGTAAATTCTACCTGTTTTCTTCGGCTATTAATATATTGGAATGCATATTTAAAAAAATCAAGCATTTTTTCTCGTTTTTGATGGATCTGGTGCTTAATTCTATGCGGATATAATCTTTATCTGGCTGTTAGTATTAAAAAGAATGTAAACTATTCAAACTAACATTGAAAAGGTTAAACATAGGGAAAACAGCCAGTTTATATAAAATCTAGTACAATGTTAGGGTGTTTTAGTTATCATACGTTAAAATCATACGTATTAATTTTTATAGGGAAAACGTAGCTGGTTTGCCCATATTATTTCTATCATATAAAAAACGGGTTAAATAAGTATGAATATATCAGTAATAAATCAAAGAATATTATTTGAAAGGTAGAGGTTAATAAATAAAAACAAACTGCTTTCCATACTATTAAAACAGCAGTATTTAATAGATTTTATTGAAATATATATATTTGAGGCATATACACAAAAATATATTGTATTTCGAAACTCATAGTTTAGAAACTTTAATAAGCCAAACCAAGAAAATCCATGTTACTCATTTTAACGTAATTATTTTATAAAAAGTTATGACAAACGATTGAAATTTATTTGGTAAAGTCATAAATAATTTCCAATTATGTATAAAACGGTATGATATGATTCAATCTACGTTTTTTGTATAAAAAAATCATCTAAAATTTTCCGTAAACCGGGAAAGAACACGTGGCAATTTAATAATGCAATTTTTACTTAATAATAAAAAAAATTTTTAATATTGATTATCCGATTAAACTTTGCGATAAATTTCATGCTAACCATTTTTTATTCAGTAATTTTTTGATTGTATTATTGCTTGTTTATTAAATTTACAGCTGTTTTTTCATTTTTTATTTCACTTCATAAATTATTTTGTGGTTAAAGTTGTTTTTCCTTGGTATTCACATATACTGCTATTGCTTTTTAAAAATGAAAAAGAGTGAGATTTTCCATTCAGAACCCTATATTAAATGGAATTGAAAAGTTAAAAATCGTAAGAAACTCAATGTTTTTTTT
>LDMZ01042366.1:0-12099 GCA_001455285.1 Sphaeromyxa zaharoni
TATATATATATATATATCCAACTAAAAGGAAAGCTTTTATACCCACGATAGCATGAAAGTAAAAGAATCTTTACATTTGCAGGTAACAAATTCTGGATTAAAACTTAAAATAAAATTTTCATATATCTCATACATACGATCATAAGGGAGTATCTAACATAGATAGTTCCATTTTTTTGATAAATTGTTTTTTTTATACATAATCTTTCTGATTTAGTAACCGGAGTAAGAAAAACTAGAATGGACTCAATCTTAGTAGGATGAATTGTTTCAAAATTGCTTAATAAAAGGGCATTTTAATAAATAAACTTTTTGGTATCAGGAAAGATTTAATAGCTCTTGATCAGATTTGTTTTAAAAATATATCTGCAACAATAATAATTAACACGTCGCAATTGGGTTTTAAACAAATTTTTTGGAAGAATATAAAATTTTCTTTTTGATTCCTATTATTGGAAAAATCTTATATTTCCACGACATTTAATTTATTACAGGGAATCACCGGATAATTGATCACCAGGTCCTTGCCACGCAGTTGATGAGCAGTATATACTAGATTTTGGCGACACGTCGTATTTTTATATTATGATGTCGTGACAACGGTCAGAGGGTGTTCCCCTCAGCCTAAGCACGTATAAGGCCTTGCATTGGGAACACTGACGGGACCTAAACACCCAGTGATTAGGCGACTAGTATTCACAGTCAATTCTGCAATCCATAAGACAACACAGAAAAAATACTCTAAGAGTAGTCTACGTCTAAACGTTCCGCCGCCCACCACGTGTAGCCTTTACATATTCCATTAGCATTCGGTTTCCGTTAGAAACCGAATAGATATCGTCGGGGCTTAGTCCCTGCACGATAATGTATTTGTTCATTATTGTTTCGTTCTTTAAATGAATATATACCATATCGAATCGCCATCTATTGGGTATTTTACGAACAAACCGTCAACACCATTTTTATTGTCTATGTGAGAAGTTTGCTTCACTTATGAGCAGTAGGTTAACATGAAAATATTATTCACGAAAATAATATTTTGTGCTTTAGTAAAATTAATCTGAATTAATGAATTATCATAAATATAATTATTTTATATTTCATTTTATTTTCCATGCTTATTTAAAATATAATATGCGAAAAACAAAACATATCGATGTGATTAGAATAAGAACATATTTATACCTATGAAAAATATATATAAGTTTTTAACTTAAATTCGTAAAAGAGAAAATCTTTAAAATTTGATTGTAATTTTTGTTCAATTTTTTTTCTTTAAAATTTGACGATCAACAAAATATTTAATATATAATTAAAATAGTTGAGAATATATGAATGATGTCAATGATGACCATTTTCTATACTGAAAAACTATTTAATATAAAAGGTTTCGTAATTATTTTATATGTTTATTTCCAATAGGTATAAACAATGTTAAAAGTATCTACTACATTTAAACTCATTTTATTTTCTCAAACTTTTGATTTCTAAAATTAATCTTTAAGGAAGTCTATCAGAAAATTTCCTATCGATCTTGTTACTTATTGGTTAATGTTGATCCTGCCTGTCCCCACAAATTTACATAAATTGACTTTCTGATTATAAAGAATAAATAGGAAATATATAGGACATATCAAAAATATATCATACCATTATTAATATTCACATGATAGGATGTAAATAGGCTGAGTAGTATGATTAGTTGAAGTTATGAAATTTTTCATTCCGAAAAAGAAGAAATTTAAAACTGATGATAAAGATATATAACTTAAAAATATTGTAATTGAGTATCAGTTTATTTGAATATATTTTTTAAAGTTTTTATTTAATGCTTAAAATTCGGACAAATTATTTCAACTTCTTTTATCATCGGAGCGTATCTGTCATTTGCATTTATCTGTTATACCTTTTGCCGATCATGAGAAATTTATATTCACGGTGTATGGTTCATATTTTTTTCTGTTATGGTCTTAAGCATATTTAAAATGAATGTTGTTAATTATCTATGCAATAAAACATAACCTATAATAGTAGATATGATATAATCTGATTTTCTCCCACTATTTGTATTCAGTAGAGATATTATTTTATTTAAAAAAATATGAAATGAATAATTTTTCTTTTTTGGTTAAATAATATATGAATTAAACATTTTGTAACAATATAAAGTAATTCCCTAACAGATTTCGATCGAGTAATCTTAAGTGATTATTTCATATCACGAGCAGCATAATTACCTCCGGAAAAAAATTTCTTGTTTCCGACGGTATCATCAAAAAAAATTTATAAAATTATAATAAAAAATATTTTTTATTCGACGAATATGGTTATGACAGCCATTTTTATATAACCCTAACAAGAAAAAAAGCTTATAAGGACACAAATCGTGTAAAATGTCGATGAGGTTGATCAAGGTAGAATTAACAAATATACAGAATGAATTAAACACATGACTAGTCCCTTAAAGAGGATAAAACAAATAGCTAACTTACTCCAGAGGTCGTCATGCGCGATCTTCTCTGAATCTAAAGATAGACGTTCAATACTTTTACTAAGCTATTGATTTCATGTTTCGATTAGTTAGGTTGCTTTTGCATCTTTAACATTATGATTAAACAGAAGTATAAATAAAAATTGTAGACATTTATCAAGCTCCCCTTATGTATCATCAGAGGATTTCTCCTCCGGATTTGAAGAGATCCTTAACAATTCTCTTCGCTTTTCCATTGATCTTGGTCGTTTCGACTTTTTGAGGGAACGCTTTAAGGAGGTTTTTAATTCTATTTAAATAACTTCCATTTAACAGGCTTTGGCATATAATGTACCACATGGTATTGATGTCTGCACTCTTTGATTATATTTCAGGCAAACACATCCGTGGTCGATTGGTATGTGACACTGCTACTATACTATCAGATGGAAGTGTTCGGAACTTGAAAGAAAATGCGATCCGACTTGGATGGTGTGTTGAGATGGTTTGTTATTGAACCTGCTGTTTAGGATTTAATAGTTTCAAGCTTATATTCTTGTTCTTGATGATGTCCAAGATCAATCAGTTACAAGGAGAAATAAGCCTTGTTGGTACAAAAGAGTTAAATTCTAATCGGGATTGAAGTTTAATACCAGTAGGATGACATTGGATTAAGTGGGATTAATGATGCTCTGATGATTGAAAACGCGATTTATAGGCTTCTCGAAGAATATTTCTCCCGTGAGGATTATTATCCTAAGCTTCATCGGGCATTTATTGAAGTATTCAAATTTCTTTAAAAAAAATTATTTCATTCGATTTTTTTTCAATTTTAACTTTCAAATAATTGATTGTTTAATTCTATTTTGACTTTTTGCTTCTTATTGAGTTGTAAATATGTAAGCTCGAAGCTATTATTTTACTAACTTTTGGCAAAATTAATTAATTTTAATTATATAATATTATTTAATTTTAGTATTGGGCTTAATGAATAAACGATTTAGATAATATAGAAATTAAGATAAAAAATGTTTATCTGATTTTTGTTAAAAGAATATATATTATAACTTCTCTAACTTACGAAGAATCTAGCCTAAAATATATATGTATTTGAAAAAATTAATTATTTGAAGCTTATTTATTTTTCAATTTTGTCAGATGTTGATGAAGGATCGATCAACTCGTCTATGGGTAAAATTAATCATACGTGTTAAGTATAACGATATTTGGTTCTATCACCACGGCTTCACCCACGTATTTGCCGATGTCGAAGTTAATCTTTTAAATTATAAACTAAGTTCTACTTTAAATAACAACACTGTCATTAAATAATTAGCTTTATTGTCCAAAAATATTAGCAGAATGTAAGATGATCCTTTAAGTCGTTCTAACTAATAAATAATTTACGTAAAATATTGTGTTGCTCGTATCACACATTCATTATTGTTTTGTAAAATTTTTGTAAGAATTCCTATATATTGTTGCCGCCTCTTTGGAAATTTTGGGGTTCTTTTTTAGTCATTAAACCCAGAGTTATGCCTTACGTCAATGTTGAAGGTATATATGTAATAGTTAATTTAAAACTAAATCCTAGGCCTAATAAATAAGCGCACCCCTGGGGTTAAATTAAATAATATATCTTATATATTCTTAACAAGGGGTAACGAAAATATTATAAATAGTTAAATATATACAATATTAAATTTGATAAGAATAAATGAGCAATACATACTGCCGGTATCCTTGAAACCTTTATGGACTAAAAGTTATAATCTTATTAGTTTATTTTTTATTCATTACTGCCATTCCTAACCCGATGTAAGCCTCCAACCACTGCCAGTTTACTACTATAGCTCAGTTTTTTCACTTGAAAATATTGTCTTCATCGTGTGCGAATACTCTTCAGAACAGAATAATCTCAGTCCGGATATCCTCTGTCATGGTTCTTTTTATATTTATATAAAATTCTTGTTCTTATCGGATTTTGCAAACTTAAACTCTCTGAAATGATATATATATATATATATAATTTCTGCCATCTATTTTCGTGTATTGCGATAATGTTTATTTCGTACAGTATTGTATTACTGAAGGCATCAATATTTCTATATGATTTGTGAAAAATCAACAGACTTAATGTTCAAAATTTCTTTATAATTTCTGATTTTATATCTGTTATTAAAAAATAGTTAAAAAATGTCATTAGTACGGTTCTAAAATGATCCTGACTCAGTGGCAAAACTTTTTATATGACGTATATACTAATGTTTTAGGAATAAAAGTCGAAATTAAATACTTATCTAGATTTATTTAACTGGCAAGGTTTTAATTTCTCAAACTGTTTATTTGTTTTTATCAAAGTTTTGTGCTGTTACCTATGGCCTTTCCGGTCCACGTTCTTACTTTTGTAGATTTAGGAACGGAATTACTTGAACCAATTTTGATTTGGTACAAGCGCTAGTAATTGGATTTTTTGCACACTGTTATTATTTACTATATTATACATAATGATGGAACGATGCGTCATCATACATCGTACTGTGAGTCGGCATTGGGTCTGAATAAGTCAAACCTGATTTAAGTACTAAACTGGTTCTTGATTATACAGAGCGTATGATAAGTCGATGCAACGTAATGCTGAAGTGTGTGGTAGTTCGCTTTATGTTCCATAATATCTAGAATTTTTTCGAACATTAAATTCATGCTCATGCAACTCTATCTATAACAGAATTTGTATCTTAAGAATAAATTTTTTATTGCAGTAATAGCTACGAAAGTAACGTATTATTATACTTTTAAGTGGCTAATGGATTTCATCGATTAGATTCCAAATTTCATTCTACAACAAATATGTATTTATTTACGACTTAGTAGGAAACTATAAACTGTTAGGTTTACATGGAAATCTATACTCAATTAACAGAAACTGTTTATAGCCAATAACTCTTTGTGTTGTAAAATTTTTGTTTTTCGATTTTACTATTATGAAATATATGTTCCTACCATATAATAAATTCAGCTTTTTAAGTTAATGTAAAAATATTGATATATGTGTTTATTTATATTTTTTTCCTATAAGCAATTATTTGACCTGATATAGTGCCCTAATAATAAAATAACAAATCTCTTTTATTTACTCGTGATTTAATTCTAATTAAATATGTTAAAATATGGATATGGTAGTATCTGTAAGGAATCAAAATCTTTATAATATTTAGAAAATTCTAGTGATTCTCTATCGTATCCGTTATTGATGTATATGTTGCTTTCAAACTTATTATATTTTTTTTAATTTTCCTCCGATTCACGTGAGAAATCAATCCTAGTGATGTTACAGATTTTGACAATATGTATTCTATGCATTTTAATTCATAACGATAATAAAATATGAAACCATGTAATTTCATGTTAGCAGATTTGACTAATTCCCTTTGTGAAATAACCATATGATTTGTCTATATCAAACTAAAGGTATTTTAATCCATTTGTTGCATATTTTAATTTGTATTAAGTTATCATTTGAAGCATTTTTCTACCATCTCCATACTATTTTATTTTTAATAATACCACGTTCTTATTCAAGCATTTATCTACTATATTTATTTTTTCTAAATTATTTCATTTACAAATCATACCAAATAACTGCTACCAATTAATTTACCTTATATCATTGATTATTTTCATTGTGTATTAGTGAGATTGACTTTTAAAATATTGTGTTTTTCGAAAAGATGCATATAGTAAGAATTATCAGTTTTCAATTGATGAATTATGCCATTCACTCAACCTTATGTTATTTTCACAGATATTTTTATTTGGGTCTATATATTATCAGATAGATTAGCTTTATTAATCATAAGTCTAATTTGATTACAATAAGATTAAGGTCCATTGATAAAAATTTTATTTTTTTAATATGCATTTGTTTAATAAATATGCTGAAGCAATACAAAAACAATTTTGCATGGTTTGTAAAATTATAAACCAAATTATATTTTCAATTAATTATTATTATTTAATTTATTTTATATTAATTTCAATCAACAGATATTATTTTTATACGGAATGTTTTGGAAAATTTAAGTTTTTTCGCCTAATTACGGAATAAAATTTTTACATTCTCAAATTTTGAATTTAAATATATTGAAGCTGACAATTGAATAGAATAAGCTTCAAATATATTTTTATGGTAACTACTTAAGTAATTATTATTCATTCAATTTTATGTGGAAAATATCCAGCTAGACCTTATTCAGATCATTTTGGTCATATTGTGCCTTTCCATGAAATTGTTTTTTACTCTAAAATTATCCCCAAATTTATGAACATTAGCTAACACATCAACGGACATAAATAAATAAATTTTAAATTTAAAAAAAAAATTTTTTATGAAGTTTTTTTCGTTTTGAAATATGCTTTTAAACTTCAAATAGTATATTTAATAATTATACAGATTTTTTAGGTATTTCGTAATGAATTAACAAATTCTAAATACCAATAAATTTTAAAAACATTTTTTTAATTGAATCCACCCTGTAAAGCCCGTAATTCTAAAATAGCATTAAAAATTATAAGAATTGTTTATCTCTACTCGAAATTTTTACATATGATAAGATATCCCCAAAGTTTATTGTCATTAGAGTTAATAAAAAGCACACAACTCTTGATATCACTCATATTTTTTGTAATAATAGTGTATATATATTATATTATAAAGTTGGTATTTAAATAAAAAAATTTGGTGTCAAATAACGTCTAATAGATTTTGTAAAAAATTATGATCTGGGTTAATTAACACTATTTATGGTTCAATATGTATATTATTTTATTATCAGAAATTAAGAAAGTAGCATAACGTTATTTTGCTTGTATAGATCACTCTACCTTTATAATTCAATTCTTATTGCATGTTTTTATCGTATTTTTTAAGTAGCCCTCTTTAAAACTTTGATAGACAATATTAACATTATGGAAAATCATTTATCGAATTAATATTTAGACAAATTCTAAGCTAGCTCACGATTGTTTTCGTGAATCATGATATCAATATTTATTGTGATGTACCTTCAAATGATTACTTGAAAAAATTTTTTGTTTCCAAAAATTTTATAAAAGTTCTTTATATGTGAAGGATAGCTGTCCTGGTATACAAGATTACGGATATTAGTGTCTAAGAGGAATTTTACTTAAGTAATCTTTGCATGTGGCAATGTAGTGTTCGAGAAAGAATTGTTGGCCTTGAATGATTTATGAATGTATAATGTTGTCAAATATGAACCAAAATTTCCGTTTTAATTTATTTTGAAGTATGCTAATACATAATTTTATATAAATATAAATTTTCATTTAATCTATTTTTAGTAATGTGTATCATGAAAAATTTCTAATTTATTCTCGATTTTTTTGTTTAAAACCATCATAACACATTAACTAACATATCAAAAAGGATTTTAGTTAATTGAAAAAATTTTCTAATATGAAAATGTAATCATATCTTTAAACTGTGGGTAATTTTTATTTAATGTTTTTATGTAACTTTTATATGATTAATACTTGAATTAAGTAGAATATTTTTAAATAGGTTATAATATTATTGAATATTGCCAAAATCTCCCACTTAAACGCGCCATAGCTGATACTATTAATCATTCTATTCTTAGATCTTTATCTAAGAAAAGCGGTAGATTAAATAAAAAATAGTGGACAGCAAAAGCCTGCAGAAGTGATATTTTACCAAAAATAAGAGAGTATCACATTTTTGGGTTCATGAACTAGATATGAAAAATTTTGTATGTTTATACTTTAATCATTTTAGAAGTGTTATACTTTCTGCTTATTATGTGATAAAAAAGCAGAAATAAATAATAATGGATGTTTAAGAAATTTGTTACAACATACCGTGGGTACTAGGATTTCAAGCAGGTGTTTTATTTAAAAACTCAGGTATAGACAGTTTTAAACCGTCGGAAATTGATGCCCAGATATATAATGAATTTAAAAATAATATTAAAATTGTTGGGTATGAAATAGATGATACTGGGATACATAATCGATAAAATTTGGTTATTGACTTAGATGTCTAGAGAAAGCATTTTTTAGTAAAAACTTTGTGCTGCCTAAAGATGTATTCTTTTGAGAAATAAAATGTCACTGCTCTTCTGGTAGCACATATGTTTTATGGAACTGCGAACATTAAATTTAGGTAATATCGCAAGTAGTTATGTTTCTAAAAAAATTGAAAAATACTCAAAACAATATATGAATATAATCAAGACTTTTCGGTTAATGGATGATATCTTTTTAGTTATATAGAATTTAAATATATATAATATTTCTGGTTAAAGGTAAAAAGCTTGTTTTATTTTAGATAATACTTCAACAAATGTTTATTAACAATTTGATTTATTGTATTTTCTTAAACACATCCCTATTGTGTTTGAAAAACTAGATCAAGGGGTTATATATCTTAATTCTGTTTGGAAATATGCATTGATTCAATTAATGGTTACGGTGATAAAACATGATTTACTCCCAAATCCGTTTGATATTCTTGATGTTTATTCTCTTTTGAAGGAGACATTGGGTTCTGATATAGATTTGATCAAAAAATGGAAATTAAAGTTAGGTTTCACCTGAGGAACGAATAATATTGGAGTTCACAACGTAAACTTCGTAGTTTCAATGAAATGTTTGATAAATAATCTGATATATATTGTTACAGAATAAGGTCTATGAATTTAAAAATGCTAAATATAATGGATTAACTAATAAAAATGAAATGTACCAGTTAGTATCTGGAGAAACTGAAACTGTATATATATTATTGAAGGAGACTGAAGTAAATTAAACAACTAATAATATTTTTTAAGAACATTGAAGATGATTGTTAAATGTTAGAAATTAGGTTGTGAATACTATTATTTATTCCATCATTAAAATTTCTTTTAAATTAACATGGCTGAATATTTTCCAATTAAAAATTAATGACATTATATTATTAGCTTTATTTAAACTTATTTATGTGTTCCATTGGTTATAAATTTGCAGAAACTAAATGGCAGTGACAAATAATGTAAAACACATCCGTGGAAGGAAGTTTTGATAATCTTTAGTTAAGAAGTTTTCGTATATTTTCATGATTTCTTATTAAGATTTGCAAAATATATTGATTACTACAATTTAAAAATTACAGAAAATCTATCCTAACCGGATAAATAATACAAATTTCTATTATATTGTAAGCAAACTTTGATAAAATCTATTTTAAATGCTCTTTTCTTACCGCCAGTTATTGAATCTAAACGATGTTTAAAATTGAGGATATTTGCTTTTTAGTCCTTGAACTATGAAAAATATCACTAAAACAAATAATTTTGAAGATAAGCGTTGATTCAATTTTAATAATTCGTTTCAAGAATATAATGAACTAACTTATATTGCATGGAAAATTTTTTTAAACTACTCAGCCTGCTGATTCCATCATATTCTTCCATTCATCTTTCCTAAGAAACAACATAAATTATCTCTTTTGTTTTTTGTATCATGCTTGATTTATATATATTGATGAATTTAATTATATTTTCGATACCTCTATTCTTCGATGAAACGAATGTTTGGAATCCATGCTTTGTCAAATAAATATAATATATTCCATTTATGTCAATAAAGGCGTTACTTGATAAAAATCGTGAAATATATTAATTTGGTATATTTAGTAAATGAATATATATCGGTATTAATCTATTGTTTTGATGTATATATTGCTACTTGCATTATTAACAAAATTTGTGCTCTCTTTAAATAATGTGAAAGTTTACCAAATATTTAAATTTTTCAGTTACTGCAATTATGATCCTTTTTTGATGAGATGCTTTACTGTTTTTTATAATATGAATCTATAAGACTATCTGTTTTCATTGTTAAATTTTGAAATCTATTTCAAACAGTTAAAAATATATATGACAAACTATATTAAGATTTATCTATATGAAATATGGTTCTACATAATTCAACTATTATCTTGAATGTTTAAATTTGTAAGGTTTAGAATAGGTTAAATTGTCATTCATTTTGATAGACATATTTTTTTAATAATTGGTGCATTAATCTATTTTTGAAAACGTATAGGCAACCACAATAACTGCTCTTGGTCAAAACTTGGACATGAAATTATCGGAAATGGGAAAAAAGGAAATATCCGATTTTTCTAAATTCGATATGTTTTCGTCTTTGTTTTATTAAAAATACTATAGTTATTTTAGGTACGACAATCTAACAAGATGGAAAACCGCGCATTATTCATATATATTGCCCCTTACTCTAGGTCTGGCCGTTTCTAGATATTCCCTGGGTAACGATCTTCTGAAAAAAGTTATCGGAATACTTCAGCGGATTGGCCACCTATATCAGGTTCAAGACGACTATATTGATGTCTTCGGAGATTATGAAGTTACTGGAAAAGTTGGTACTGACATTACGGATGGTAAGTGTAGTTGGGTTTGCGTTAAATTCCTTGAAAATGCCAACACTAAAGATCACGAATATTTTAAAGTACTCTAATATATTCAATTAGTCATTATTTAGAAAATTTACGGTTCAGATAACCCTGTTGATATTGAATTTGTTAAATCGATGTACAAATCTTACGGTATAGATGACATTTTCAAAAAATTTGAGCAAGAACAATTCGATGATATAATGAAAGAAATTATTAACTCTGGGTTTTCGCAACCATTGAATGAACTTTTAACTAAACATCTTATACTTATTAACCAGCGTAAAAAGTAGTAAATTTTTAGTATTAGTTTTATACATTAAGGTCTTTTTTATTCTTGTTTTTAAATTAAAATGAAATTTATTTATAATCCCATAATTATTGTAATTTTTGAATTATGGGGATGAACTTAGTTTTTGTATTAGTTAATTAATCTTTTCTAAATTTTTATGAAATTTAAAATATTTAATTAACATGAAAATTGATAATAAATTGTTTGAGGCTTTAAGTTTTTTGTCATACTATATAAAATGATTGAATTTTTTCATGAATTTTTATTTAATATACAAAGATATGTTTTAACATTAAATAGGTATGTGGCATTATAAGTATGCAGAATATTTTTAACAATTATAAAATGGTGGATATATTAATTTGAGTTAATTATGGGCAATTCTTTGTAATAACGTAATGGTAGTAGTAGATTTCCCGTGTTATTCAGAATTAAACACATGTGATATTTTTTCATCTGTTTTACTGCCAATTTTTATATTTATACCAATTTAAAAGGGACTATATGGCATTTTAGTAGTTTAAACTATTTTTGGAAAAATAATTATAATAGTCTAATTAGTTGATGCCTAATAATTCTTCCTCTTGAGATAAAATCTATCAATTGCATATTTGCGAGTTTGATGCTTTTTTAAAATTCAATTTTATCTATAGGGTATCTACTCTACACTAGCCATAAGAAGTTAATGCTATCGCCGGGCCGCCCGCCCGTCAGGTATACTATATACTTCCCCTTTTCTCAAGTGATCATCTTATGGGAGTCGGGGTGGTCTACCCACTCTTTGATTTTCTTGTCCCGGCCAGTGTAACATCTTTGTTTGTAATTATTTCTCCTACTCTTTCC
>LDMZ01042418.1:0-18946 GCA_001455285.1 Sphaeromyxa zaharoni
TATTCCACTTTCCTTAGTTCATCTCAATCTTCAGAATCATCTGGTTGCTTTAAAGTGTAAAAATTATCTTTAAGTTTTTTCATTGTCCTTTTCATTGGTGATTTGTTCCGGGGCCTTAGGTTAAACCCTTTTTTAAAATTATTTTCGGGGATATCTGTTACAAATTCATATAACCCCATTTGAATTTGACAAGGGTACAAAGGACCCTTATTTGTTCTAGCTATTCATGTAACATACATTTTCTATGAATTGTTCTATTTTTGTAAAACATCAGGTTGCAAAAATATGTAGTACACTGTTTCTTCTTTGCCGTGCTTTTGTATTTAAGCTTTTCTAAATAAATATAACTTAATGGAAAAGATATCTTAGAAGATTTTTTCCATGTACATAAGAAGAGGCGGGTGAACCATGAAGGATAGAGGCTTTGTTCCGAAACGAGAAAGACCTTAATCTTTTATAGATGAACTGCATTGAGGGTATTCGAACAGCTTTACAATCACCTAATTGAAGAAACATATTTTGTGCAGTAAATTAAAAACCAAAGATTTTCATTATTTTAAGAAGTTTTTCAATTTAGTTTCAACTTATAAATGTCAGTACAAAAGATCAATAAAAGGTGATTTGATAAAATATTTATCAAGAGCTGGCCAGATCTTGAAAATGAGATGAAAAATTAAAAACCAACACATAGATGATAATTTTGCAGTTAGGTTACAAATTTTTGGAATGAGGATATGCCGAAATCAGCTTTAAATCCTTTATAAAGTGTAAAATTTCCAAACCAGGAGATGAAACAGAAGATGTAGTAACTAATGAAGAAGTCATTAGATCAATAGACGACGATAATTACTTTATTTTATCACAAAATAAAACCTTATTATGGTTTTTTGTTAAAGTTAATGAATATTTTAACCGTTTCTGAATGACTAAAAACAGTTTCATAATAATGATTGTATTAACCTAAAATTCAGTTTAAAATATTATATTTATGCTTTAGAGATTCCATATACTCAGTAAAACCCATTAATTTAGCATTTATAATCCAAGAAAATGTTTTCGGGTTCATATCCGGAATAAATATACTTTAACCCATTTGAAAAAGGGTCTGTAATATAATGTTAAATTTTTTCCGAGTATTAGAACTTTCTAAAATTTTATAATGGCCTTAGCGGTAAGATGTAGGTTACACTAATTTTCAGATGGAATAGATCATCGATGGGTTTAAATGTTTTGAAAAATAGATATTTTTTAAAGTATTCGGTGTTAAAATAAAACATTTGTCTAAATTTTTCATCGAATCTGATGACTAAAATACTGTTTATTTTAATTTTGAAGCACTTTTAACATGATATATGGTCACTGCAAAATTGCACAACAAGAAATTCAAACTACCAAAGAAAGACTGTTACTCCAGCGATCTAAATAATTTCTAAAGCATATTTTAAAATATACCAAAAAATTGCAAATCAATCGTTTTAATTATTGAAGTCTATAATATGAAAGAATTTCCCTAGTAATTAATGTAAAAAATTCATAAAAAATCTGACGTAATAGAAAACAACAAATAATTAGTACTTAAATTAGGTTATCGCATATTTCTCAAAATAAAAATTAATTTTTATTATATATATTTGTTTTTAATAAAAAATAAAATTCTGAATTTATAAAAACATTAGTTAAGTATCTTTATTAAATAGTTTGATCATTATATTTTGTGATCAAATTTTCACCAAGAAAGTAAAATTATAGAAAGATAAGTTATTAGCAATAGATTCTGATAAAAATTACGTGTTATCTGGTTTTTAGATGAATTTTTCGTACCTGAGTGTTATAAAAATTGTTTAAAGTTTTATATACCAAAAAGAAGTTGATAATCAAAAATATAAATCATAAAATAAAAGATAAATAAGGTCTGTAAAGTTTTACATTTTTATGATAATTGAAGAAAAAAATTTCATAAATAACTTCAAAGATAAAATTTGCCCAAAAAGAGTTCTCGGAATCAGAGTAACAGAAATAGTAAACTGGAGAAAGGATTTGACATATAATCAACTTGATTATTATAAAAATTTAAAAAAATATTCCATTATATTTAGGGATTCGTTATGAAGGTATGTTACTTAAACACTAGTCATATCTATCAATAAAGTTTACCAATTAATTTCAAAGATTGATTTTGTTTCTTAGATATGGAGGAAAAAACCTTTACCTGCTCCTTATGTTTTTGGAGGCGGTTCAGTAAGATGGGACTTACCTTCAGCTCGCTTTTTAGTCAGGTTAGGCGCCACCCAGAGCTTCCCAGCGCTCCCGACAGTCAGTCCAGGGCTTTCACCTGCTAAAATAACCCCCATTACCTACCCTTATATTAGGGCGACGCTTCCTTATCAATTTCAAAGATTGATAGTTCTGTTTCATCTTTGAGGACCGATTTTACTGTATAATCTGCTTAAAATGAAAGAAATAAAGAATATAACAATATATCTTGCAAGAATTCTCTAGTGAAATTAAGAAGTGATAATGCAAAAACATGTTGGGACCTAGGAGTGACCGATATGATATTTGGTATTCTGTATTGAATAAGCCTCATAATCTGTAAATTATATAAAATTTTTATTATTTTAGCTACAGAGCAAAAATATATATTTAGTGTAATAATCAAGATCTTTTAACTAATGAAAGAATAGTTGGGTTTTTAATAAGAACTACAAATATTAATATTTTAGCTCATTTCATGGCAGTTGCTCTTAATCAAAGTTTAAAAGATTTCGAAAATTTGGGTAAAAATATGTATCAGTCAAATGATGGTAGTTTTTTTTAAATTAATTATGATAATGCGGATGATGCAACTAAAAATATGTGAGCAATAAGCATACTACTTCAACTGTTATTATGATCAAAAATATAGTTATATTGGAAATAACTTCTATAAAATTTAAAGTTTTTATTTATCTTCAAAACTCTCTAAGATAAATATAACCATGATAATGCAGAAAAATAATTGAAAATATGATATGTTTCTCATGAATAGGTAGATCCAATGAAAACGTTTAAATAAACTTTGGGCAGGGTTATTATAAATGAAAAATTGCAATTGAACACGAAACAAATAGTGGTTCTTGTTCTATCTAGCACATTCTAAATTAGTTATTTACTGATAATCTTGAAATTTTTAAACTAATTATAGATATTCAAATCAAATTTTGTGAAGCCGACCAAAAAGTGTAGAATTTTTAAAGATAATGTTGAGACCGATCACTTTCGATGATTATCATATTTAGAATTAACGAAATTTAGTGAGATAGCACGTTGTAATTATATTCTAAGTATCTATTTTATTATGGATCATCGAGATTTTACTTCAACAGATAAAAATCATAAAATGGATCATAAATGTAAAAATATACTTTTTATGCAAATGAAAAACTTTTATCATATTCCAATCATATAGAAACTTTAGAAAAATTCCAATAACAGGAATGAAAAATCCTTCATTTCTCTTAAAGATTTATTATTTCTTTCTTTCAGACATTGAAAATTGATATTAGAATAAAATACTTTGGCATTATTGGTGCAGAAAGACAGAACATCGCTCCATTCATTAAGTGAGGGTAGATAAAATTGGTAGGAAAAGTTTTTCCTTATTTCTCCCGAATAATCAAATCCATGTATAGAGAACAGTAATATTTTTTTGTAAAAAAATACTCCGTAGCTTAAAAAGTTTAAATCAATATTTTATTTGTTTTTGTCCTGTTAAGAAACTTTAGAAGATGATTTTGTTCGCGATGACGAAACCGAAAAGTTATTCATGTAAATGAATATGAATGTGGTGCGTCTGCTCCACAACACTACAAATGTATATTTCGATTCATGGAAATTCAAATTATACAGTGTCATGCATAGACGGCGCGGCATAGAGTAGTTTTACATTTAATACGAGGTAATTTATATTCCTTTTATGAAATCTTTTATTGAATTTTACATTTGGGATCGAAAGATTCCCACCCTGGACACATAGTAATAAATGGAAGCACTTAAAGTTCTATTCAGTGATTCACAAAAATGATCGTAACCGAAAATTATGACAAAAAATTTGCTGACAACTTATTAAAACGGCTGCTAAATCCGTAAAAGATAGAATAGCCTGTACATACATTTCTTATCTGGAAAGTTTGCACAAATGAAATATAGTTTAAAATAATATTCTAAAAAGTCATATCCTACATCATGCAATCCTATGAATTTTAAGATAGTACCACCAATTTCGAATATTTATCTCTTGATAACAAAAATGGTTTAAAAGCCTAAAATATGTTGCAGATATAATAAATAATCACTGTAACGTATTATATAATACCGACTTATCCAAATAACAATATTCTCTACATGCCATTTTCTGATTAAATAACAGTATTGTTTAAATACTACCAATAAATACCAAAAACATGCCACAGTAGTGACAACAAAGAAATTCAAGTAAATTACCTAAGTAATATATCGAATATTTAAACTTATATGGTGAATAAATAAGAACAGCAAGAAATGTTGACAAAATTTAAACGAATCACGCTTGGGGCGAAACATAACCACAGGATAATAAACATTGATTCTTAATGCATACAGAAAATTAACCTATTTCTATTCAGAAGAAGTAAAGTTTTCATCTATTAAACCTTGGATTATTTTTTATATAGAATAAAAAAATTCCCACGAATTGTATATGAAGAATTCCGTTACATACCGAAGGATGCTTTTTATGATGGTTTTTTTTATCTGATATTAGCTACTGATGTTTTATCTGTACTTAAGGAGCTTTGCTAGATTCCTCTCAGATAAGCCTGTCATTTGTGGCAAAAAATCCATCGCTAAGAATCCCCTGAAACTTGTCACTAAAGATGTAGTAAGAGCGTTGATCAAACAAAATCTTGGATTAGTTCGTTCATTAAAACTTTTAGAACAGAAAGTTTTGCCTAAAATAAATAGCATTGCCAACCACCCCAACGAGGCTTATTTTTTGCTATTAGAAAAGGCCTGCCGTGCCGATCAGTTTGAATATTTGCCTCTTAGATGCTTTTCATGCGGTTCTTATTACCATATGGATCCGAAAATACCAGCTGGATACATTCACGGGTCGCAACAGGAACTTCTTCGAAACGGGAGTGTTTCAGTCAAAGACATTGTTTGCATGCAATGTTTTAAGCAGAAAAATTATGGCCAATTGAGTTCTGTAATTCTTGAACCTGTTCAGTTTGACGCCCAGATGAACTTCATTAAAATGAAACCAGGCATTATCATCTATATGATGGACCTGACAGATCTTGGCTCTTCCGTTATACACAATTTTACTGATTTGTTTGGCTATAAAAGCAAAGTCATAATTGTTGGAAATAAAGCAGATCTTTTACCATCGGTATGTTTTAAAAAATTAATCAAAGTAATTTATTTTTTATACCCTTAAGGAAGTTTAACTTACACCACTTTTTTCAATCGAGCACCGGTACTGAAATTTTCGGCATTCGCCCGACTGATAATATAATTCTTCAGATTATAAACTCAGTCTTAATATTTTATTTATTTAACTGAATACCTTAATAAATTTTTTATATAAAATTTTGTTTTTAATGAAAAATTATTCTTGTTTGTATCAGTTTAACCCTACTTTTTAATTTCTATATTCAGTGTTGTTTTCGTTCAAAACCAATGTTCTGTAGATCATGGAAAAATATTTCTTCCTATCAAAATTTTATATTTTGACATTTTTAGTGTTTGAGACTATATTAAAAAATGATTTAAAATTGAAGTAATATTACTACCTTATCTATTCATGTCCTCTTTGATATGAAAATGATATTTAAAAGAATAAGTCTTAATCATATTTATTATTTTTTAATTTTATTGATTAAAAAATGGTCTAAAGAAAAAAGCCTAATGTCACATGGGTCAGAAACTTTTCACTGAAGCCTGCGATATAGATATATCCGTATGTTATAAGTGTTCCAGATTCTATCGTTAATATAAAGTTTAAAACAATCCACCACTAATAAAACAGTGGCACTGAATGCTGGGCTGCTTCATCGTACAGCATGTAATTTTTTATAAAATATTTCTTTCTTTATCTATTATAGCTATAGTTTTAAACTCAATATTTAATAATTTTTTATTATAGTTGTCTGCTAGAGAAAATCTTTTTAAATCAAAACTTTTCTATATTTCTGTCCTACTCGGTTTAAAAAATTTTACTATACTTTAATGTATGATAGAATAGCTAAGAGATAAATAATGGTATTCATTTTTTGTACAAAAAATTCTCCTGTTACCGCTGAGGAATTTTGAATGTTATTTTCAGGTTCACATTACATAAAATTCCTTTTTTAGAGAAAAAAGTAAATATTTTTAAAAATTGTTACTGAATTAAAAGAATAAAACATACCCACCATCTTTCTGTTTTAAAGATTGAAATAATCGCATTTTAAAAATTAATTTAGCCAATTTCGGAAAAAACACACTGTAATGCATTTCCCTAATTTTAAAAAAAATGTATGAAAAATACCAACGAATTTAAAAGTTAAAATGAAAATTATTCTGTATTGGGGAATCTAGAGAACTAAAAAATAGTTGAAATTTCAAATTCTGTTTGATACAAAAAAGTTGTATCCAATTTAATGTCATCACTCAATCCATTTAGTAAAACGTAAAAGAATTTTAAGAAGATCTAAAGCACTAATGAAGGTATTAATAAATAATTCATATGTACTACACTGAAAAACCTTTAGTTATTTTTGTAAAACTATCCGTTAAGATTGATCAGAGAGCGAAGGCCTGATAATTTAGCGTAGACTAGTATAAGGGTAGGTAATGGGGGTTGTTTTAGTAGGTGTATGTCTTACAGTGTCTGCCGGGAGCACTGGGAAGCTCTGGTTGGCGCCTAACCTGACTTAAAAGCAGGTTGGAGGTAAATCCCATCTTACTGAACCACCTCCAAACACATAAGGAGCAGGTAAAGGTTTTTTCCTCCATAGCTATGATAAAAAAATCCTTTAAGATTGATTTCTGTTGGTAAAATAGGAAAATGCACATCATTGAAATGATTAAATTTACCTTGAATTTATCAGTAATGATGGCTATACTATTTTATACTGATATAATAAAATTTGTTTTTGATATTTCTTTTTAAGTTTATTTTGTTGGATACACTTATTGCATGTTGAATTTACATTTATTTTATGACCTTTTTGCTTAAAAACCTTTTTGTTGAGATTTCCGTTGTTTTTAAAGATTGTTTATTAGCGTTACTCTCTATTACTGTAAAAAATTTTAGAAATATTTATGTTTATTTCTCTCATATATATCCTTTCAAGAGTTCAAAAAGTTTTTGTTATTAATTCAAGATTCAATTACAATTCTTTTAAAAGAATTTTTAGATGATCCTATGTTTTACAACTTCGTGCAGAAAAGAAGCTATGCTCTATGTTCTATTATGAAAAAATTTGTATTTTCAGAAATCATAAGTTTGGTAAGGAAATAACTCTTCAAAATTTGCTTAACTCAGAATTTACAGCATTTAATAAGGAAATCAAAAGACTATTAACATTTTTTGCAAGAAACAGGTTTTCACAATCCAGAAATACTTCATTATAGTAACTTATCTCGTTCCCATGACTTTTTTACTTTATCATTAATTTGTTATGGAATTTAGGTGAAATCTTTTACTTTTTCTAGTAGCGTTCCAAGCATCTTATTATTTTTTGTAACATATGTTTGTAATAGTTTTCAATGTTATCATAAGGTTTCAAAACATTTTTAAAATGTTTTCCCTTCCAGATTGGTTGTGTAGATATAGCCATTATTTATAAATTGTTATTTAAATATATTTTTTACAGGTATTAACATATAGCATGTTATTAAAAAAATTCATGTAGTTACGATTATTTTTCATAAAAGAGAGCGAAAAGCACATATTGTGCATGTTTTAATATTAAGATATACTTATTTGCGTTCTAGCCTGATTAAGATATATATAAATTATTATAAACTTCATTCTGTTTTTAGTGCCGAAATTAACCATGAATTCATTTCCATCAATATACTGACTTGAATTTATCAATTAATATCATCTTTAACTTTTGTTTTATTAAATGCATTAGTTCATGTACAATTACTTTCTTTGATAAGTGCATAAAATTTTTATTCTTCATTCACAAAGTTCTTATATTTTTAACAGCGGGTTGTATGCTAACACAGAAAATGGTTATTAATAATGTTGATTCTCTCATTGCTAACAACTTTTTTTCGAAAATAGGTCTTCTATGCAAAATAAATCTTGACGGAATTTTCCTATTTCAAGCTTAACAGGTATTGAACTATTCAATAAATGTTAAGGATAATAAAGAATTTCCTAGATTTTGTTTATACTATTAAACCACATAGTGTATGAACAGAATGTTTTATGTTTTTATTCATTTGTAATATTTTAAAGTATATGGGCACAGTAATACCTTCACTGACGATAGTCTAAATAATGAATTTTAAATTTTTACAGGATAAAATTGAACTCAACAGATTTATATATTTCTTGTTTAAACACACCTTTGTTTTCTAATATCAGATTCTTGCAATACCGAATTTACAAAAACCTAATCCTTTTATTAAAGGATTTCTTGTCTTTGTCGAATGATATATATTTTAAAAAAATAATTTTTTTTAAATCCACAGATTAGAAAAGTTCCTATTAACAGTTGTATTAAGATGTGGAAATAAAAGAAATTTCATGGATTATTTTTAACCTCATGATAAAATTTGTTTTGATAATTTAATAATTTCTTTTTGTTAATTTTGTGCAGAATTTTTTAAACCCTTTCATCATCAAAAATATTAAAGAGGTAGATTGAAATTGACGTCAAAAAATTTATTTTAACTCTTTTAGATGGAATTAGGGTAAATGATTTAGAGATATGTAAATTTCTAAATAAGTCAAGTTTTCTTTGATTTTTAGTTAACTTTTTTAAAGATAAAATGAAAAAATATTTATGTATCTTTTAATTTTACAATCCTCCATTGCCAATATCTAAAGTAGAAAGATTTATTTCACCATTTTAAATGAAAATATTATTTACTTTTTAGCTTTTTGATAAATTTATTAAAAATTTTCAATGTCATTTGTAACAAATTCAGAACAATTTACCGCATATATCCGATAAACTGTTACAGTTAGCAGCATCTACTTGGTTGACTTATTTTGTGAAACTTTTTGATGCTTATGAACACATTCTGTTTTTCTCCTCGTGTCAGGTGCTTTAGGCAGTTGCGTGTTCGTTTCATTTATATGATCAAAATAGCCTCCAGTTATTTCTCAGTTATGGTATAAGAGATGGACTAATGTAAGGACATAGCCCAAGAATAATATTTAATATGTATTCATAATATACTTAAAACAATTAAACAATATCCCACAGTCTTCTACACACTCTTGGGTGTAATTATTTTTAGACAAATGCATTTAAATAATATTTCCTTCGTGTCATGTAGAGTATGGTCAAACTGCTAAATTAGGGATAACTTTCGATTACTAGAAGTGTGAATCTCTCACACTCCTTTCCTTTTTAAACTCATATTTTCTCTAAACCATAAACTGACTAGTCTAGAAACTTGTTAAAAAGCAAGGATAATGTTCATAATTGCCGAAGCTAATATAAATTGAATATTAATTTTCCACCAAAGAATTTGGGGTATTTAAATAAATGTTTATCTTTTTTTACTAAAAAATTTTTAGTATATGTATGAGAAGAAATTTTAGCGTTTAATTGAACGGGTTGTTCTACAAAAGTGCTTAGTTTATGAATTTCAATAATCGTGGATAAGCTTTTATTATATTGTAGTACCGGAAGTCAGCAGTTCCAGACTGCAACCTGCGTACGTAGATGGACCGGGGTCCACGATTACATCGATCGCCGGACACCCAATGCACAGGAGACTCCAATTCGCCAATATTAGACATCAAATAATTGTTAAATGGTATAAAACTAGAATTACTTTGTCGTCGTTGCCGACCGCCTAATAAAGTGTTAAAACGTGTTTCGGTGTAGTCCGCTAAGATACAATTACCATCGGTTATAATGTCAATATCGGGACACTAACTCTGTCACGATAATATATTTCCAATGGTACTCAAGGGCCACTTTAATTATGTGATATTATAAAATGAGGAAAAAAATCAGAATTACTGTCGTAAATCTTAGATAAAATGAATACAGAAATCTGATATGTTCACATGCTTTGCTTATGACAAATTTTGGCTGTATGAAATTACAAATTACTTAAGAATCACTTCAAGGATTTTTATTGTCAATAATTACATGTAATGATCGTATCTATATCAAGATTTAATGTATAATTTAGTCATAGTCCAACAGTGGCAATTCTCGTACATATCATTTAATCTATCAAATCCATTTTTACAAAGATGTTACATGGAAAAAAAATTACAGAACAAACTTTACGAAAAATGTATATATTTTTGAAAGAAGTGAATCAAATCACAATTTTAACTACTAAGTAATTTGAAAAGTTATAATTTAATCTTATATTCATATTCTTTTAATAAAAGATTTTGTAATCAGACAATTGTGTGAATATTGAAAATATAAAATAATTAACTTCTTTATATTGTCTCGCTCTTATCATCGGGTAGTTCTTTTTGGATCGAATGCTAATAACCTACACTTAGCTGAGATGTGTATTTAATTGGTTGAGGACCCTATTTACATTCTCCATGTTCTCAACTTTACAAATTTATTTCATTTGTGGATATTAAATTAATTACTTTGTATTAAACTGGTCTTATGAGTTATTTGAGCATTATAATTCGAGCGTTAATGCTTACGCAAATGATATAAACTTTTAGACATATTCAAAGAAATTTTATATTATAATTTGATTAAGGTTTATTTTTATTTATTAAAATGAACTATTGGTTCCTGACATTTCCAAAATTTATTTCAGCATATTTCGTATTCTTACACTACGCCACTACAATATCACTAAATATTAAATTTTTTTATAATTCGACTTGATAATGTATTTAAAAAGAGTTATATAATATTCTTTTTAGAAAATTTTTTAAATATTAATGAATACTATTGATTTTACATAGCTGTTTATTTTATTAAGTTAATATAAATTTTGAACCTAACTCATGTATTAACTTCATATTAAGAAATCTATAAAATTTTATTCATGAAAATCAGAGCTTTGTACAAAGTTATTCACATTTGAGAATAATTTTATGTTTAATATTACAATAAATTTGTCATGGTTTTGATTTCATTTATTCATTATATTTGTCCGTATACCAATATTTGTTGCAATTAATTCAATAATCAAAAGTTTTTTTTATGACATATACAGATTGATTTTGATTTATATTTTGAGTGAAAAAGTTGCCTTACTAAATTTAGTGGGACCGAAGTTTTCCACGAAAGATGAAACATATCAAGCGATGTTTGTTATCTCATATATCAAGCGTTGAAAATTTAAAACATTTAAGTAAATCTCCAGTCGAGATTATAAGCTGTGAAACTGGATATGGAATAGACAAACTCTTATCCACGCTTATTTCTTGTTCGGAAATTTCAAAAAGTATTTACATAGTAGGTCCATCAAATTGTGGCAAATCCTCCTTATTTAATTTCTTTCAAGAAGCAGTAGCTATAAATGATACAACTAATCTTTTGCCTGCTAAAACTGAAGTTTGTGCGGTGCCAGGATCTACGAAAGGACTAATTCGCCATCCCATTTCTTATAAAAAATTGAAAGAATTTCAAAAATTTTATACTCTTCCGAACAATATTGTTTTTATTTTAATACATTTTAATGATTAAAGAATGAAATTGTGGTTGAAAGAAAACGTCCACTTATAGATGTAGATATTATCAAGGATTTGGAACCAGAAGATTCTGAAAAACTCATTAGTAAAACTGATGAGATAGAGGAGAAAAAGAAGTTTAACAAGCAAAACGCGTCGTCATATCATCTATCAAATTATAATTATGAATTTGGGCATGATGTGGAAGATGTTACATGGATTTATGATACACCTGGTTATCTACCTCCAAAACATGTATTAATTTTTCTTATCTAACATTATATTCTAAAGTCATTTCGTGTTTTGAGTGTTGACGAAATGAGAGGTACTGCCAACCAAACACTTATTATTCCTCGTGTAAACAAAGTATATAATAAAAAGAGTATGTTGATAGGAAACGCAGTAGTTATTAACTTCTCCTGTGTAATGTTTCGATGTTTTTTAATTATTATTTTAGGATAAGGAGAACGTTGATTCCATGTTTGTTACACTTTTTTCGAATAGAAATATAGATGTTACCGTTAGAAATAGTAAAAATCTAAGAGAATCCTTAATTAATTTCGAGGAAAAAAAGTGCAGTGTAAGTTTTACTAATATCTAAAAATCTTTTGAGCTTTTTGTTCTGTGAAAACGTGGCTACATCATTTATCTTATTTTAAACTAGTGATTTTAACCAAGTTAGCAAGAATATATTAAATATAAAGTGATTCCTATTTGTCTCAGAGATTTTTTTTAAAAGTACCTTAAAAATAAGTCAAATTAAAGAAATAATTATCCTTTCTTTAATTGTAAACTTTATATTTTGTTTCTAAAACCGTTTACCAAACGCTTATTCGCTTTTTCATGATCATAGCCTTGCACTTTTCCTTATTTCTATCGTTAGTTCCTCCCTTGATTTCTGGTAATAGATACAAAGGAATAAATTATGGAATCAAATTTTATAATCTTTTTCGAGACAGGAAATTTGTTAGGAAAAGAAATGAAATTTTAATGATTATTTTTAAATTTATAATTTAAGTTATTCAACACATTTTTAAAGTAAACTGAAGGGATTTCTTGTTTCTTACAATTGTCTGAATACAATTTATCATTTGTCAACTTTGTTTGTATGAAGAAACGATTATTGTTTAAGAATTATGATTTCAGCAATTGAATTTGATTATAGATATTTTGGTCTTACTTTTGAGATTTTGTTTAAGATCTGATATATTGTGTTAAGAGCCCTTTACAAAATCATTGATCAACTACAATGATAAAATACCCTTTTCGTCATTGAATGTTTAACAACATCGTTGCGCTATGATTAAGGTTTTTTGATAATAGATTTAGCCTTGGTGTAAGAATTTTTTTGATTACCCGATAAAAATATTAATATAATAGTTGTTTTATTTTTTTTTGGTTATATTGCTATTTTCGATATTTTCAGAAATGTAATGGAGTTTTCTCAATATTTTATAATGCTAGTGCACTTCTTATTTTTTAGATAAATTATACCAGTAAAAATATCTTAACTTTTTAGTTCCCTTTTCATCATAGTCAATATCAACAAGTGTTTGACTGTGAGCCGTTAGATTTTCATGTTATTGGAGTGATAAATAATATAAATGTATTGGATTTTGATATTCCCGGCATCGGTTGGCTCAGTTTTGCACCTGCGGTAGGTTCCAAATGGAGTATAAAAGCCTATGCTCATCCATCAATCAACATTTCAATAAGACATACAGTTTTGATCAAAAACAGTCTTGCATGGAAAAGTAATTTTCTGTTTAAATATTTAAATTCAAAGAGCGCCAATATTTTTCAGCTTATGGTGAACACAAAAAGACGCTTAAATTCAAAATAATTGAAGAAATCAAACCTTTCTTTTATGGTATTAAAACTAATACATGTACTGATAAAACCGTCAAAATCGCTGGTTTTGCTCAAAATATTCGAAAGAAGCAAGAGGTTTTTCAAAAACACTCTTTGAAAGAATCCAGAAAGATGGATATAGAATTAGCATATTCTCAAAAGTCTTCTAAGAAAACAAAATCATTGAAAGATCCAAACATAAAACAACTCAGCGAAAATAGGGGTGTTAGTAGTAATAGCAGTGTGTAGTTTATTTGAAATGTTTAGTTTTTATACCAGTTTTATGTATGATATTTAGTATAAACTACAGTCAGTCCTCGTTTAGCGACGACTCGAAGTTACGACGGCTTCAAAACACACGAGCTCGCTACTCAGTCGTCGGTTCTAATCCTCATAAATCATCAATTATAATTCATGATAGAAAAAATATAAACACAAACTTGATATTTTCTTATTAATCCAGAATGACAAAAGATACAAAGTAAATACTGATACAATACATATATTCAATACGTAATAACATTTGTAGTAAAATGGGTCCTCGTTTATCGACGAAATCGCTTAACGACGGGGTCTTCGGTACGACAGTCCGTCGTTAAGCGAGGACTGACTGTAATTAGATATCCGAATCCCCAGTGATTATCAGGACCCAACACGTGTCTGACCTTCAACTTAATCAGGGATTACCATCTCACGTCCCAGTTTCAGTCCAAATATTAAATTGATATACATTTTTCTTAAAAAAAGGTTAGTGGCTGGATGCGCGTAGCCTAAGCTGTAAAAAATATTGCTTACCTATAATGCAACAAATATTTTTGTTTTCCAGAAATTAACATCTGCGAACTTTGGACCCAAAAATAAAGTGTCTTTGATACTTAACCCTACATGAAAACATACTCAAAGAATTTTTAATAGCTAAAAGTTATTTAATCCTCACACAGTGGCATGGTACTTGTTGGAATAACTAAGTAGCCATATCTGTCTCATCACATACACGTCGACACTAAGACGCTTGCAAACATATTGAAGAGGTAGTATCGTCTTAAATAAACACATGTCATAACTTGACTTTAAGCTACATTTGATACCAAATGTTTATTTGATTTATTTTATATGAAATCTGATATTTTCAGTCTATTTTTAGAAAAATATATCGCAAAAATCCTATTAACACACATTTTAAACGAAATATAGTAAGTTCTGGAGCCTATTAACCCGAGGCAAAATCTAAGAGATTAATCTTTGTTTTTTTGGACTATATTTTAATACTAAGCATATATTTTCATTCCCAACGTTTAGTATTATTTTTCAAAGCATTTACATGAACTTGGGGAATAAAAACCAAACGATATTTTAACTATGAAAAAGGGTTAAAAAATATTGTTACTGATCTTTGGTCACTTCATCCTTATGATGGAAAGTGATTTTCCTAACAATCGTTAATAACCCACCTACTAATATTTATATATATATACATAAATGACCATCATAAACAAAATAAATTAATTTAAATATTATATCAAAAGCTTTTTTTATCTTTTATATATATTAAAATTTTCTTTACTTCTTGCAAAACTGATGTAAAATATTCAACACTTACAACTCTATTTTTCATCCTTTAAAATATTCGTTCTAAAAATTGTAATAAAATTTAATCTATTCCCATTCGCCAAAAATCCTTTGGTCAGCACCAAAGTACAAAAACAGACTGTATAAAGACGTTGATCTACAGTAAGTTTGGAGTCGAAAAGCGGTTCATGAAAGGATTACCAGAATAGGAAAATTTGGCTTTTACGAATTAATAATACCAACTTAAAAAGTAAAAAAAATTTTTTATAAGCTAGTACTATTGATTTTGTTAATAACCATATGTATATCAGGGCGATTCGAAGGCTCCGTTACAATGAGATATTCAATTATTTCCTTTATTGCAGAATTTATCTTTCTAATATAATATAAAATTTAGCTAAATCAAAAATACATTGAAGATGGATAATTTATTCTTCCAGATATTGCTGAAGTCGCTGAACCATCAAAAGGACTTTTGCCTACAGTGTTCGTATAATTAAACATTAAATAACCAAATACTGATGCATATATTGTGCATCCTATGGACCATATATCAGTTTTTTCGGTAATACATGTTCCAACTATTATATCAAACAGTTCAGGCGCTCTTTAAACTTATTAAAATTACTAATCGGTTACCTATACGGTGCACTACAATGTGTATTAATCAATTCTTGAATTTCGAGAGCATATTCCCTAAAAAGCTTGATAAACTAATCACAAATAAACCTAGAGTCAGGAGTGATTCTTCCATTGAATGTACTCCCAAGATCGATTATTATTGGATTACCGGCATCCGAAATTAGGATGTTCTCGGGCTAATTATAGTAAACTTCATTTTACACAATATTTATACCAATTTATGTTGTTCCATTGAAAAAAAACGAAAATTATAATAAAATGCTCTAAAGTTTTTCTTATTTTTTGGAATAAAATTTACCATACGCTATTTCATTTTGGTCAAATTTTGGAGCAGTACGGAAATAGTAATGATATTATAACTAGCCTAATCATTGCTGTCATTATATACTAGTTTCTCATGTATTCCGATTATTTATCAGTATATATACCACTGAGTATAAAGATTCTTCAGAAATGTCCACAATTTAAACATAAAAAAATCTCTTTTATTTTTCATGTATGTACTGCACTGACGAACGCCTTACCGAATGTTTAAACTAAAATAATATTCATATCCTGAAGATACTCACAAAATAATCAAATATCAACTTAACTAGTTTTACGAGTAGGAGAAATTATTCTAAAATTGATATATTATTACTGAAAAGGTAGGCGATGAAACACACAATCATAAAATGTAACCCATATTTTTATGCAAGTGTTGGCGCTCTATTGTATTAAAATTGACTGACCAAAAAAATAAAAGTTAATTTATTCAAGAATAGTAAACCAAACGTAAAATCTTGTAGTCTCTTAAATTCTTCTAATCTATTTACCCTGTTAATTGGTATAAACCAGACCTGAAGAACTTATGACAGGCTAACTAGTACAATAAAACTACATCTTGTATAAGCTTAAAAGTTAATATGCCAAATATATTATCAAATTTTAATATTTTTGTAATATCTATACATATAGATATATCCTGAAATAATATATACTACTTAACAATCAAACTATACGTCACTTTGATGTGAGTTATCAGGGAGCCAGTGTCCCTAGTATTACTAGCGGATTTGACCCAAAAAATTTTCAAAGGCTACAATTTCGTTCGTAAATTGCCATTACTCACTCTTTAAAAACTGTACTCTACCTTGGTAACAATAAACACGCAAGATTCTTTAATATCCCTATTTTGGTTTTTTTCCAAATCTTGGAAAATTCTACAGATTTGGCAAGGCATTATATGAGAAAAATAAAGAACGATAAAATAGAACTCCATGAATCCTGCATTTTTGATATTCTTTTTTGATTTGGTTCCATTGTATTGGATGTCACTAGCTGTAGAACGAATTCATATGTGTACCGCTGCTACATACCCCTTCTTGCCAGCATAGAATTTGTTACCTTACGAGTGTTGAATCGAAACGTAACATAACAATAAATATAGTAAAAATAACACCTCTAAACTAAAACAGAGATTTCCCTTCTCTCGGTTCAATCGATCCATGTCTAAGTCAAACATCATTACATTATGTAACCTTTTATTTTAAAAAGAAATGGATTAGATTTTTTAAAAATTGTTATTTATAGTTTTTTACTATGGTTTATTGAATCATTGCTTCTTGGAATTCTTATTCAGCAAAACAAAAATTTTGGAACACTACAGAGCTAGGTCAAAACACTTTGATAGAAATTGGCAGAGTAAACATGTGTTGATGATGTTGTACGAATGATAGCCACCCAATCGGAGTGTCAGGTATGGGCACAAGCGTTTTGAGAAAGGAATTGCATGAAATAACTAGGTATAATTGCTATTAATTAATATAGTCACTTTGTTATCATAGGGCAGTGATTCCCAACCGCTGTGCCGCGAAGAGTTAATTGGTAAAAGACAATTTATTTTGTTTAATGAAGACATTGAATTTCTTAATTATGATGCCCTTGCGCAATTCAAAATTACTGAATTTCTGGAATCTAAATGTTTCTTGCATACTATTGGTAAGCGTTGTTATGCTCTATATCATCTTTATATCATGTTTATAAGATTCTTTGTAAATAATTCTTATTTAATATTTAAGTGTTGTAAATCATAGACATTGTAAATTAAGGTTTTAGTAAGGTCAATAAAAACATGATTAAATTTAAATAAAAATTCTCCTTATATGGTCTTCTTTTTCATCATTTTATTGCATAAAAGGCATTATGAGAAGAAAATATTAATTTTTTGTGATAGGTATGCCGCAAAAATTTAGAGAGCTCAATAGTGTGCCACGATGTGAAAAAGGTTGGGAACCACTGTTCTAAGGCCTAAACGTTTTGTTGGTAAGTACCTTAGTTGAAGAACATACAAATGCTTATAACAATACTTTAACAATGAAAATAAATAAAAAAATTATATAAATATTTTTGCTAGAGGATGATATTCTGATAATTTTTGGAATCAAGAGATAGTGCACAGACCAGGTTTTTCTGTATATACTTTGGACTGGTATATAGAATTTTAAATGACATAAATTATAGATAGATGCCGTTTTTTATGTTGATTACTATTTTCAGCGTTATTAAATCCAGTGGAGCATCTACACGAGAAAATAGGAATCAATGAACAATAAATTTGACAACTTTCATGGGAGCATCAATAGAAGTTGCTATAATTTTTTAGGAAGTGATAAATTCCTTTAACATCCAGAGCTCAAGACCGTATTAGGATGCAGAACTAAATATTTGTACCAATAAACAGACATTTTTTACACCATATTAATGAAAAATTTGATAATTTATATCTTTGAGGTTGACGTTTTAATTTTAATCATTAATGTAATCGGCAATTTCCTTAAAATTATCAATCTTTGACAAATCATATTAAACTTTACCGCATAATTTTTATGAACATTCAATATTAAGCGCATACATTACCATCATCAGAATATCTAACTAAAAAATAGAATTGACCTTTTCCTTTCTTCATTTTTTGGCGTGAAATAGCTATTGACAAACTTGCTCGATTAAAAAGGACAGTTCCAGGTGACAAAAATTATTTTTTTT
>LDMZ01042464.1:0-16665 GCA_001455285.1 Sphaeromyxa zaharoni
ATGTCTTCCTTTTTGAAAGATCACATGAAATATAGTGATTTTTGGATTAATTGTATTTTTAACTATAAAATGTCTATCTAATTTCAGAAAAATATAGTTCATTTTTAAATTGGGAAAAAATACAATGTGTTTAAGTGATAGCACAAATTTATAAGTAAGGTTGTAGGAAGAGTTATGATGGATTAACAAGTTTTACCAGCATATATTATATAAAATTTAAACTTAAACCGAAGAACATTCAGTGAATTATCGCAGATAAACTACTAAAAAAGATTTTAGATCTTAATAATTGCAATAAAAAAACTAATAACTTTTGAGGCATTTGGACTTAATGTATAAATTCATATATATATTTTTTAAATGTAGTTTATTTTACTCTCGGAATACCCCTTATCTTGAATGGCATATCTATCATTTAATAGCTGCCATTCAGTCCGAGTTTTTAATCTAATAATATATTACTGTAACAGTAATATTCTATAAAATGATTTATATTGGCAATTACAAAGAATTCAAAATAAACAATGGAAAATATATTTAATTTTCAATAATATTGATTCAAAGCCATTGTTTGATGTTCTAACATTTGGAAATGTTAATTTTAAAATAATTATTTTATTCTAGAAACCAATAAAAAATATTTTAAGCATTGTAACAGACAAAAATTCTAGATTCCAGTCAAAGCTAAGATTTATAAACAATAGAAAGAATCAAGCTGTACTCCCAAAACGTGCGAAAAACTAATCAACCAAAAAAACAATTTGGAAAATAGCCAGCTTTAAAGGGGTGGAACAGTTTTTATAGCCTGTCACAAGCATTTAGCGTTTACCCATCCAAAGCGAACTTAAGAAAATATATTTAATACTCTTTTTATTTTTACAGTCTTATTAAAAATTTTTAAGTTATATAAATATTTTTTATTATTATTGGTAATTTGGATGATAATTTTTTCGTACAAGATCCATTATGAATGAGGAAATAATAAAATTAAAAAAAGTGTAATCATTTAGATATATATTGTTAGTAAAGACGTGTTGATGTGTCCCGTATGGTCTAGTGGCTAGGATTCCACGCTTTCACCGTGGCGGCCCGGGTTCGATTCCCGGTACGGGAACATTTTTTCCATCATTCGTTTTATTAACAATTCCATAAGAAATCTATTGTATATATTATCATACAGTTTTGTTACAAAATGCTCACCTGAATATTTTCACAATCAAAACGTTATTTTGAAAAAAATAATCTTGCTTAATGATCAAATCTTCAATTGAGTTCAGAAATTTGTGATTTTGAGATCACATATCATTTTAATGTATTTACTTCTATTCTGAATTTTCCTGTGCATCCCAAAATAATCAATATTTTAAACACAAGATTAGATATAAAAACTATTTCATAACTGTTTTGGATTTATTTTTAACAAAGATACGGTTTTTAAACAAACGAATTCCCTTCAAAAATTATATTGTTCATTTTTAATTTGATCCAGTATGACTTTAAACATGACCCAGATTTAACGATATCACAAAGGGAAGAATGGTGTATTTTAATTTTTTTTATTACTTATTATTGTAAATATTTGATGAAACGTTAAATGGTAGGATTTTTTAGTTGAAAATGTCCTAAATGCGTCCATTGAAGATTTTTACCGAAGCGATGCATTTTTTTAAGAACCTTTCTCTTGGAAGTGAAATGGGGACTTACCATCACATACTTAATTTTGATTGCTTTGATAAATTTTTAAAAACTCCAGTCTGAGGTTAACACGTTAATTATAAATTAGTTTTTATTTTTTAAAAAATGTAAAAAATGAGTATAACGACGTTCTTGGGCTTTTTAAAATACAAAACTAAAGAAAAGAAAATTTATTTTAATGAAGAAATTAAATGAAAATCATCATTGCTTTTTATATCCAACGAGATCACATTTTATCACCCTAGAGTTCCTTAAAGGAATTTACTTCATAGAAAATATATACAATTTAGTGTAAACACAGATTAGTCTTTTAATTTTCCTCACAAACACTAACGATCCCAGGTAGAGTTATATTGGTTTAAAGCGTTTTCGCTTCCAGACAGTCAATATTTGAAACCTCAGACTGTGGTATCATGTATATACTGCTGTTAGATCACGTGATGCCAAAACCGCAATATTAGCATCATAAATAAATATAACATGATTTTAGTTGCAATTACAAACCAGCAAGTGGAAAAATCAAATAACGATAATTCCTACTCTTAACCTTAAGAGAATTTTTTAAATACTACGGAAAACAACCTATAAAACGGGGCAAATATGGAATAACTTAATCTAGGTGTTATAATCCTTATTCCAAACAGTCAATAATCATGGCAGGTGAAAAAGCTTCTAGACAAAAAATAAAAAACTGAGTAGTGCCTGTGTTGAAAATTGTCTTAAAGGGCAATACTGGAAGAAACAATGTTTATATTACTTAAGTAGATAAATACCGTTCATGAATCGATAATTTTGGGAGCATCATATAACATGTAGTGCTACAATAGCGAGTAATTTTTATCAAAATACCTACAAAATTTTAATTTACATGTGCCTCTTTACCATAGGTAAAAAGATTTGAAATTACTATTATGATGGAAATGAAAATTGGAACTTGCCTTAAATTTATTTAAGCAATATACAGTGTTAAATTCACGTGAGTACTCCTTCAATATAAAAAGGAGATCATGTTTTGTGCAAGTCGGCGGCTTAATTTTATTCTTGCTGTTTAGTTATAGTAACTTTGTTATAATTTTATTGAGTTATCCACGCGATAGCTCGCGGTCCTTTGGTAGGTCGCGAAGAGAGACTTGAAGGAGTTCTGGATGACTTCCTCTTTTGCTGCTCCTTCCCAATGTACCTGTTCATCAAGCTAATGTTCAGTATAGTAACAACAGCTACCTACAGCTAATGTTATAAAAATCTATGTTTCGTCATCTTTCGGGCCTCTTAACTCCCCATGTGATGGCTCGAGTCCATTCCTGGTGTCTTCGGTACCACAATTATATTAATATATGTGACTATTCAATGCGGTATGAATATCCTGCCCCGGCCGGATGAATCTTTGCACTTAATTACAACTTAGCAACTGGTTTCTTAAGAATTAAATTTAAAAATTTTTTGAAGTTTGACAAGACGACTTACTAAATAATTATTCTTTGACATGAAAAACAGATTTAATACTGGTTCTTGACAGATCTATGCTCGTCAGATTATTTTTCCCATGTATTACATAGGTGAATCACTTCAGGATATTAAATCACTTTTAAAAATTGTTTGAAATTTAATTTCAAAGAAATATCCTAGAGCCACATAATTACTACGTCAAGTGGGGAGATTTCTTCTAAAGTTAAATTATCTTAAAAACAAAAATTAAAAAGTTTACGGGATTGAGTTAGGTAGACCAAAGAACTGGAAGATATCGAGGAACAAACACAAATTGACTAAAAAAATATCTTTTATAATATTTCATCTCATGAAAATGAAAGAAATGATGCTAAGATAACTCAAATATCAAAAGACCTGATTTAGAAGAAATATTAAAAATAGTGAACCTTAAAGTATATTCTATATGGCATAAATTTTAACAAACAAAGCATCTTAGAAATTGGCCTCAATACAAAACAACTAACAAGGTGATATCATAATAGTTCAAGAAGAAATCTAATACCGGAGGAAGTCATGGCCTTTTTTGTAGTTATTAATGATGTGTGTGGATGATTTGCTAAAGGGCTTATGGAACAAAGATCTTCCATATCAGTTATTGATAATATTTAATTCCTGGGACTGTCAAAATAAGTAAGCTAGTGGAGGATAAAAGCTTTTTCTTGCCAAACGCCTCTTTTGGAAAAATATTAGGGTCTTCGATGGGTGGTGGTAAAATTCTTATAAAATATTTGAGTATGCTTTCATGGATCTGTTCCTAATTTTTAGACGTTTTTTACATGAAAAGAAGAAAAAGCTGTTGATTTTTAAATATTAGATATTTTTTTATTGTATGCTATATAATTGTGATTTTTGGCCTAAGTTCAGGATAATTGAAGGATTTCATTCTTGTTCTACAATAATTTTTTTTATAGAATGAATATTTTAAACTATGCAATAAATAAATATCTGACAATTAATATTTATTCTGTAAAACAATAGGTGATTTTTTCATCACGTTAATTAGCTATAAACCCTTCGCAAGTCGCACAGATTAAAATATATTATTTATAGATCTATCCAATTTTGGCCATCCAGGTGTTATTGGAACTCTAAACATCAGGTGGTATACCTTTAAGTATTGACAATATAAAAGTCAATAGTGGAACCATAACAGATGCATGTCCCTTTCTAGACACTAAGGAAGTTCAAGACGTTTTGAATAATTCTTCATTGCTAAAATAGTCTATGGATACGGACAAAAATTTTAGCAAAATTTGGACGCTAAAAATTTCTTCATCATGAAAATTGAATTCTATGACTTTAACATGATGCTTTATGGTTAAAAAGCCCACTTGAATTTGTTAAAGAACTACGGATAGCGTATTCAACCTGTTCTACAAAATCACTTATTTTTTGCAATTAAAAGTATAATAATATTTTAAAAATGAGAAAAATCATTCATTAAAATTCAAATAATTTCATAGATTACAATACCATCTAGGATTAAAGGTTAAAGCTAAAAATTGTAAACATTTCAAAACACAAAATAGGTATCTTGACCTGTTGAAAGTTGAAACGATAGATAGGGCTTGATTTGGTTGAATTTCAAATACTGTAAATTGACCAGTACAAACTACTGTGGATGAAGAGAAGTGTTTCTTAGTGTGTAACAGTCATTTGATGAAAGCTTTCACCATTCATTAAACATGTTTAAGGAGCGTTACTCTCAAAAATTCTAAATTTGTTTATGAAGTTATGATAAAAATAAGATTGTTACAAAATTAAAATATTCCCTTACACTTACTTCAATCCTAGCGTACCCTTTAGCTAAGCAAAATTTTATTGGGAATACGGATTTTTGTGTTGCTACCTTGAGGCTGGTCTATCTCACAGGTATAAGAATGTTAGAAAGTGCATATTCAGTATTCCAATTGCATAATACCAGATACGGAGAAAAGATATTAAATTATATGGAATGAGCTTTTCGGTATTATTTGATAAAATATCAAATTTGATCAATTTGTTTGATGCTGAATATGTTTGGCCGAAATTCTCACAAACATCGGCTGTTACTAGAACTTAGATCGGATATGGTAGATAAGCTTATTAGCTAGTTGAAACTAGTGTCAGAATAAAATTTTTAAATGAATATTGTCTAATGTTAAAACATACAGTAATTATACGATTTTTGAGATGGTATGAAAGATGTATATGTTCGGTACTTACGTCGAGTGATTAAATCATTACAGATTTTTGCTAGTTTTTGGGTTGAAAATGTTTTTCAGATATCAGAATATATATCTTATATTATTTCGAACTAATTTTAGTTTTATTTATTCTTAAGAATGTTTAAAAATAAAGGATTCATGATATATTTTTAAGGATTATGTCAAATGTATATATTTTTATTAAGTTAATATTTAATTCAGTAATATTTTCTTGAAGTTTGAGGAAAATATACCATATACGTACCTTATATATAGGTGAATTTTTTAGTAAGATAAGAATTACCTTCAAGCCTTATTTGGTCGGGATATGAGCTAGTAAACATTTCCCATTTATTAACAGGCCGTTTATAAATGTCATCTACCAATAACCTTTTAACTGAGCGTCTAGGTAAGGTTAGTTTCAGTATTGCATATTTAAAGTATTTTGGTTGGATATTTTAGAGACCCTGAATTAAAGCAGATTTAAGGAATTTCGAATGATACAATCACTTGTTGATTCTACGATAGGAATGTACATATGAGATATCCAGCCTGCATTTTTAAAGTTATTCATATAAATTGGAGTCATGGTCGAAAAATCCTTTTTATATATTAAAAGAAAAATTGAATTTGGCTAGGAATTTATTATTTATATGTATTACGTTTATTTTAAGCCATGTAAACAAGAAATTATGCAACTTTTCAACTAATTACCTTAATTTTATTTTAATGATAGCATATGAACTTTCATAAAACATATAGTTTTAAATAAATTGAGATATTTTTCGTACAAATTTCAAATAGGCTTTTTATGTATTTCTTTCAACAAAATTAGCACTTTTTTCTTTAATGGCAAGCATAGACATTTAAGGGTTTTAACAACATCATCAGTATTTTTACAAGTTGTAGTAAGATATATGATCCATTGATTGGATCTACCTGCCTTTACTCGGTGTAATCATTATCTATTTTGTTTGGGATTTCCGATTATAAACCTCTCAACAGTACTGTATTATTAGCAGAGATAAAATACTTTTTCAGAAAGTACGTGAATTATTACGCTGTAATAACAGAGTATTTTATTCTTATTCTTTGTAAAATATTCAAGCCTTATCATTGGATATTTTCCTTTTCGTAATTTTAAAATCAATACAAAAAACATAGAGAATTTGCCACCCAAGAACTATAACAATAGTATTTAATTATTTATTCAGAACTTTTTAAATTTAAATAATAAGCCTTATTTTTTAAGAGAAATGACAAATTTTTACACAGAACTTTGTCGTCACAACAATCATTGAACATCTCTATTGATCTCATCTCATATACATCCTGTTCAATCTTAATTCATAATTACTTTTCGGAAAAAATTTTTAGTTTTTTTTATTAAGACTTTTATAATATTTGAACCTTAAATGAGTAAAATCTGATAAAAGTACATAAAGGTTCTTTTCTCAACCCAGTATATTATATTTTTGATATTTGTTATGATAATCGTTAAATACATGGTAGGGTTTTTATTTTTATTATCCGATCTTACATTTGACTTAGACGTTCATTCCATGCCCTTTAACCAAAATCAAATTTTAATGAGACTATACTTTATTATTTTTAAATCATATTTTTTTCTCTGGTTGCCAAAAATTTGATATATCATAAAACCGATCCAATTTGTTAGATAATTCAAAATAATATTAAATCTTACTAAAAACAAATGTGAAAAACTTCATCTAAAAGTTCCTGAATAACTCTTTTCGTAAATATTCTATACACTCAGAATAATTAAATATTTTGTGTATAATTTCGGAACCCTGTAGTAAAATTTACCCACTATTGGATCGTTAATTTCGTGTTACACCTCGAACACTGCATTATTTCAAAATACCTTAGAACAAGGTAATTTTATATCTAACGTACTTTTAATTACTTAGTCCCATACTTTAAGAATAATATGTGTGACGATTGAATTAAAAAAAAGTAAATAAAAATGATTAGAAACATATAAATTTGAAAAATTTATTTATTCTACAAAAAATAATCTTTTACGAAAGTCTGATAAGTATATTATTTTAAGATTTTTACAAATTGTTTTTTAAATACAAAATTTCCATTAAACTGATGCCCGCTGTATCTGAGGGTCAAGAATAATATTTGCTAATTTATGAATACATAAAAAAGGATTTCATTACTATTAAAATGCTTAAAAATATTAATTTTTTTAGAAATATTTCTTGATTATCAATATTCAATGTTAAACTATATGGATTTTAACCACAGCTGTGTATAATTTTGGCTCATTTTTGTCGCAAAGTACATTCAAAACTAGAGATTTTCAGTCCAGCCTCTCCATATTTCATTCCAGTCTGTCGGAAAATTTAACTTAGGCTCTTTTTTGGACAAGTTTGATGAAATTAATTATTACTTGACCTTCAGTATTCTTTTTCGTGGTTAACGAATAACGTTGTTTTCGTTGGAAAGATACGTTCAAGAAATATGATTAAACGAACTAAATAAAACAATTATCAACTACTCTTATAATTTATTTATTACATTGGTTGTTTAACAATTTAATGTAAGTAGCCAGGACAATAATTATGGATGGGTGAACATAGAAAACCGAGGCCGCCGCCCACTTAAGAATCTACCATAAATTGCGACTGATGACCGCCTATATTGATACAATTAAATATTATCTATTAATGAATGTTCTAATTCATTCTCTAATTAGACTATTCTATAAATGAAATTATGTTCCCTGATGTAAAGAATGTTGCATGTACTTTCGAGTTGACCTGATGTCCATTGTATAGATTACCTTAAAGTTTTATCTCGTAGATTTCTCTCTTTTACATTTAACATCGAAACCTGCACTATTATAATCGTAAAACAGACTACTTATAAGAAAATTCACTCATTAAACTTTCCTGGAGAGCCTGTATAATTGTTCATGGCTCTTAATCTCACTCATTTAGTATCACAAGGATAGAAAATTTAATCTTTTCCCAACATTGAATGATAACAATTTTAGCGTTATAAATTGAATTTTTCATTCAAGATAATATAATTTTCTAAGGAAGTCATATCTTTTCTCTTTAAAGTTTTATCTACATGTTATCTTTTAATTTTATTGGATAACTCGTTTGGTTCACCTTATATCGAATTTAATATCCTTCTAAAAATTTGGAATATCAAGTGAGAATGTGTGTATATACGAGAAAAGATATTTTTTAAATTAACTGCAGGCTTTTTACGATTAAAAGTTTTGTCACAGTAGTATTAATCTACAACAGGTGTATCAGCAGTTTCTTTTTCATACTATTCATTAATCTTATTACCCTTATAGTTAAAATTAATGGCAATGACTACACAGGAATAAGAAATCTTATTAATTGATATTTCAAAAAAGTTTCGCTCACACCAAGGGCTATTCTTTCTATCTCTAGCGAAATATTGGATGCAAATTTCGAAAACCAAAAATGCCTTCAAAATTTTTGGGCAGGATGTTTATTGAACGTTATGCTTTTATCAGAAACACTATGTGTAGGGATTGTTTATTAAACAGAAGAATAAGTTTGCTCTTATGTCGGAGGCATTTATAATATAATCTTTTATTTTTTTATTTCTTTTTAAATAATGTTTTAAAAAATTTTGAATACGGTTTTCAAAAATGTAAAAAGCTTTTCTGAAGTAAAAAAAAATGTTATTTGGGTTCTTGATATACTGATACTTAGTGGGATTGATTCGATTTGATATTTTTTCTCACTAGCATGTGCCCAAAATTAAAATTTTAATTGATCTTGCTTCTACGTTTACTGTCGTAGATAATAAATACTTTTTCGACCAAATTATATCTTGAAATTGGGGTAATAAAAATTTTACCAATGAAACTTTTTTATCTTGTGTGAAATGTTTTTATTTCCCACACGACTATATTAATTTTTTATTTGAAACATCTTTTGAGAAATTTAAGATGCAAAAACGATATTCACTAAAAGTCAGTATCTTATATACCTTTTATTGTAGTATTTCTCGTTTTTGCTTATATTTGTTATTGGGATGGTATTAAAAACCTATAGTATATCCCCAGTGTAATACCATTAGTTAATTAATTTTACTCCTTTTAAAAGTTTGCGAAAAAACAGATGAGCATTTGAAATATTCACGCTAATAAATAATACTTGTAAAACCTCATTCTTATTGGAGTATAAAATCGGTAATCTTCGTAAAAATTAGTTAGTAGTTAGTTTTTAATGCTTGTTAATGGTTGCTTCTAATTCTGTGCTTATGATTAATACCCCAAAACTCTGCTCATATTATACATAGCAATTTTTTAAAAAAATTAATATAAAACTTGTTTCAATCAAGTATAAAATAATTAGTAAAATAAATTTGGAGTTAAAATTTACGATAAAATTATGAGCACGAATGAAGTTGTGGCTTGGTCCTGTCATTAAAATATTAGATCTAGGTCTTAATGGTTTTACCGAGGTATGACCCTTATAATTTATACATAGAACGAGGCTGATGAAGACATATTTACTAACGTACTTAGTTAAAATCAAAATAAAATACATAAAAATAATAGATGTTATTAAATTCCTTTAGAATGTTGAATGTATAAGTATTAACTTTATTTTGATAATATTTACAATATGTACTAATGTTATCAAATTGTAAAAAAAATTACACAAAATTCAACATTTAATGAAGTAAAATTGAATTATCCTTAGAAAAATAAAAATCAAATTTTAGTTCCTTTAATTAAGCATTAATTACGAATGTCAAAATCTGTATATTGATTATTTTTCAAGATTAAATCAAGAAATAATATAGGTGTGAAACGAAATAAGAAGTAGCATAGCTGTTTTTGTGTAAATATACAACAAAAGGAACTGTCTTCTCAGAGGTTTCTTCAGAATTTTTATATTTTGAGTTACAGTAGGATAATCGTAATTATTCAAAAATATATGGAGTTCTATTTTGGGTTGACCTTTCCTGAGTATTCCTAACTTCTGGAACTGCTATGTTACCAATATGTACATTTTTTAACAGAGAAATTATCAACATTAACCGTTGCTACTTTTAATGAAACTGCCTACATATAGGTGTCTCTTTACTGGGCAGTTACGGCAGCACAATAAAACTCAGGGATTTATAAACCGTATTAACCAAGAGTTTATCGTGTTTCAATAATATTTTATAATTTTAAATCATCATTAAAACCGAATTATATATTTTCCCGGTAACTACACAAAAAAGAATCAAAATGAAGATTAAAATATTTTTTGTGTGCAATACCAGTGACGCCACATTAAGAATCGCGGGAAGCAAATAAGGATTGACAATCTTTACTAAAAACCGAAAAATCAGTACTTAACAGTACTTAAAAGCTTCATTGACGCGATAATGCAAATCTGGCAAAGGATACTTCACTTTTAATTATTCATAAAATAAAAAAGTGAAAATATATACAAACGAGATTTTACTTCTAGTTAATATCTACATTAATATTATAAAAACAAATATAACGAAAATACTCCTCTAAAAATACAAAAAACGAAGAAATATATCAGATCTTATCATCTAATATATTTCACAAAATAACTAAAAACAAACCATGGAAGAACCATGAAGTCTTCTTGGGATCCCTATTGGCTATACTTACATATACCGAATCATCCGGTGGTCTGACCTTTCAATGAATGAGATTAAACAAGGATAATCCAACCTTGGCCTTACAGGAGCTTAGCATCGAGAGGATGCTTAGGCAAACCGACTCCATCGACATGGCCGGAGTCCAGTCGCTGTCCAAGATCGAAAGACAAATGTGTCCATTACTGTAAACGTGTGGATGTACAGGTATCATTTTGTTAACAAACATTACCTACTTTCAATTATTCATTTTCACTGGAACAAAATACAGTAGGGGATTCAAAAGGGTATCTTCCGTTAAACTTAAAAAGCAGTGAAAAGTCCTCTCCGGCGTAAATTGTTTCGGGGGCACCTGTAATTTTGATAGTCACACTATGAAAAAATAGCTAAACCAACCCGAATTCGAACTAACCTGTTAGGAAATGAAATATCCACTACAGATATGCCTTGAGGAGGCGATGAAGTGATTTGATTAATTTCCCTACTAAGTCTTTTCTCAAAATTCATGAAAATTGTAATTACGCAAGCGTTTTATGTTACAGATTGATAGGATTACGCTCGTAGCTATTATTTTGTGATAAAAAGCTTTCGTCCTCGTAAAATTAATGTTGTTATAGATGGTATAAGAATCTATATGAAGTGGATCATTTTGTTCAATCATCCCAGGATCAAGGTTATTAGTGATTGAATTCATCATTGGCTTTCACATTCTCTTGATTAAATAGAGAAACGATTATATATATATATATATAGTTTTTTGAGCCTATATATTTCGGTTATCAAACTTTATTCATTGAGGGTAAAGGAAATCAGTTTTATGCCTATACAATTTTGAGAACATAAAGTCTAAGAATTACACTCGATATTGCTGTTGCTATTTTTGCTGAATTGCGTGGTTGCTAAATATTATTTTTCATCGTTAGATTTTTTTCCAAAATTTTTAACCTGGAATGCCCCAGGTTTCGAGCAAAAGTTTGAGAGCTGAACAAATTTTTCGAACGAATCATGGTAGCAGATTTAGCTCACGCTTTAAAAAGTATGTTTATCACGTGACCGTGTATGAAAAATCGTTTTGTATTTGGTTTTGCTACTAATAGTAAAATTAGAGTATACAGGTTAAATGCAAGCTCTAAACCTAATATCACCACGCCCCCGTTTTTCCTATTAAATAATCTTCAAATCATGACCAGTCTTTTTCACAATTATGAACAAATCTGTCCAATAAACCGGTTAAAGATAGTGATAGTTGAAAATTACATATATCTCTTACAGAATTAAAATAATTTTTATTTTTTTAGTGAAAAAATAATTCGGATTTCGGAAATATTCATAGAACGAGTTATATCTACCCTTATTATTGCAGTGTACATTATCCAAAGTGTATTTCGAAGCATTCTACAGAACTTCTTTGAATAGAACCGTTTCTTAATATCCTCATTTTTATTCAATATTATCGTAAGTCAATTATCTGATTACGATATATCCGTTACTGTAGATAACTGAAAAATTAAAAAGATTTTGATATTTAAACGTTCCAACTTGCGCTATGAGGTAGCGGTAACTTGATCTTCATATGATTAGTTTGTATCTTATAATGTTGAATAATTTTGCTTACCTCCAAACGACGGAAACACTGTGTATTTAGTTCCCGTGAGAGACATAAGACGAAAACCCTCTATGTACGACAGTTGGTGATAGGGTGTGCATCAATGGCCCACAACAATATTAATAGTACATGGCTGTCGGGAATGTTTATTAGGGCATTTATAAGCAACCGGCCACCGACTACTACCATTTATATACAACTACCCAAGCTACGCACGGTAGGTTACAGTTCCATCCGATAAGTCGGATAAAAGGCCGTGTCCCTTACAGTATGTCGTCCCTCTTCTATTATCAAAACAGTGATTTCAAAAAGCAAAGTATAGAAATATAAGATGTTTGAATGTATATTTTTAAAAATAAATGGCATCGTTCCGGGTATATTTTTAGTTTTTCAGTCTTTTATCCCGAAATGTTTTTTATTTTCAATCGAAAATGGATTTTACATAAATCTTGTAAAAATCTTATAATTTCTTTTCAATGAAATATGGTGCAAATACAAAAATTTTGTACTAAAATATCAAGATGAGCAAATTTCATATTATTAATATGTACATACGCGTCACATACAAAAAATACACAAAAAGATGATCCTACTCAGGTAACTACGCTATTTCGTGAAGTGGCTGTTGCGTGAGCTAAGTATCCTTCACTTCGTGAGATTCAGAGCATTTCCGGGAATTTATGTAAAATTTCTAACAAGTATAAACGTAGTTTTGCGCCTTAATTTATCCCTTTACTTAAAATTATAAGATCAATACGACACACTCTAATCATCATGATTATTATTCTATATACTTATTATTAATTTAATTTATATGGAATAATAATTTTAGAACATTTTCGAGGAAATAGTTCAAAATTGTTGATGATAAATTCTATTTAAAGCTTATTGATTACTTAGAAAAGAAATTTTTTAATAGAAAAAGTTTTGAATTTTAATGTATGTATATGTAATTAATAATATTATTGATGCATTGAATCTTATGTATTACAAGTTATTTTGTACTATAATGTGTTACTTTATTTACTTTATTTACTTTAAATTTTTTAAATAGATCCAGAAAATTCTGAAAATATTTTTGTCACAAAATTTTTTAGATTTTTGTTATTTTCTGCTAAGAAGATGATGATCATATTAAGCGCTATTATCTGTTAAGGCCAGTTTGTATGTACAAATATAATAATCTTAGATCGATATAAATTTGTATAAAAAATATTTCCATCTCAACTATACAAAAATATGATATTTATTTGGAATAAGTAAAAATAATTATGTAATAAAAAATTTTGTAAGAAAAACGGTTTTCTTTTTAACTTTGATATAAAAATCATATAATTTTATACATTTTCAATAAATGAAACAGATGTGAAGCAAGAGAAGCATAGATATATATAATAAAAAGTTTTGATATACTTAAAAATATCGATCCATTCCATTATACCTTAATATTGAAATATTTTTGTTAGCATCATGAAGTAACATCCTTATCCTGTAATACTATATTTTCAAGAGAATTTCTAGGTCAACCAATTTTAGGTTACACTTTTTATATGGCTTATATTTTGTGCAGAGATTAAATAGATTTGTTTTTTCATGATAAGATTAATAATTCGATAGAAAGGGCTTTCTATTTAAGTTCATGAATTTAGGTATTATAATGAGCATAAATAACACATTTTACGAATATTTTACAGGAAACTAAAAGTTTTCTGGATTCTTTAAGATGGAATCATAATATCAAAAATCAACTTTAACACTTTTATTCATGTATATATTTTAAAGAATGCATCTGTAAATAATAAAGTCATGTTTTATTTAAATTTATATATATACAATAGCAATATAATTTTGCAATACGAATTTCTTGAAGCATGAACAAGTTTTGGTGATGTTCAAGAAGGTTGCAGTTCTAATAATCATGACATATTTATATACTAAAAAGTTTACTATTTTAAACATAAATATAATTATTTTATAAGAATATTCTGAATGGAGATATTTATTTTTACTATATGGAAAGGAAAATGCTTATTTTCCTACAACAAGGAATGTTTTTGGTTGTAATAAATTATTTGAAGCAATAAATATAAAATTTACAATTGTTACGGTTCAGTTATTTGAAGACAATGCTAAATACTATAAGATACAGTTTTAATAAAAATTGTTTGAGTTACTTGAAATTTCAAACCATTCGGAATATTATGAATCAGAATAAAAAAAGAGATATTGTTATGTATTTATGTTATATATTTAATTGCTATTTAATCAACTTTTTATATAAAAACGATCGGCAACAATCGTATATTGGATTGACAATGATCTGAGCTACACGTGTGTGGTTGCAGTTCTTATCAAATTTTAAGCTTGACTGAACAGACTACACTATATTCTGAATAATTGCATGCTTTCTGGGATTACTAAAATTATTTGAAAAATCGTCTTTATTATTAAAAATGAAACATCGTTCCAAAACTACAATTTTTATAAAAAATTTTCATCAATAATTGCGTTTTATCAAGAAAATTATTCTGTATATTAAAATATTCTAATAAACTATTAATATGAATATTTTTAGTAAATATTATAATGTTTTCTCATTAAGAAAATAAGAATTTATTAATATATAGAAAAAATTAATGAAAAAATGTTGATAATTATTTTATTATTTTATATGAACTAAGCGAATAATTTACATTGAATAAGGATCAAAGTGACTTGACTAAATTCATTCAAGTTTTATTCTTGAACAATATAGTTAAAAAAATATGAAACTACCATATTGCTGTTAGATACTTTGTGGTATGTGAGGATATATATGAGGTGTCGAGGTTTCTGAGGCGTGACTTCAATGTGTAGAATGTTTGTGCAACCCTAAATTTTATCGATCTTCCTCTTCATATGAGAAGTTTTGAAGTTTAAAATATTTTTAGCAAGTTATGAATGCAAAATGAGATGTTAAAAAAATTTAATATGATTTAAACCGGTAATATTTTAAAAATTTCCGACATTGCTATGACTTTGGTAGTACAGTATTTTGTAAATTACTTTGTTGGAAGCATTAATGTGTTCACCTCTTCCCGAATCCGTGTTTCTATGAAAATTATGACCGTTCATAATGCCTTATTTTTGAAAATATGAGAGAAGAGGAGGAGTGAATAATAGGAGAAAAAGATTTGTTACCAACATTAAATCACATGGATCTAGCTGGGCGATAACATTTTTGGATTTGAACATGTAAAAACAATTTACTAGAGGGATTATTTTTGATTAATTCTATATAGAAAAATAAACATTATTTCAGTAAAACCTCGGAATTCGAACATGTACGACCACTTATAAGTTGGTATTCTAACAGAATTTCTGTTCACAGATGTCAGTACTATTTTACTATTTACATTGTGTAATTAGGTGTTAGCTATTTGTTATCTTCCATGTTAGGCCATAGCTGTTCTCCTGTACAAAGACATCATATTCAGTTATGAATATATTTAATGCATAACTCGCATGCTTATATATCTATATAAAATATTTTTTATACCACGTGGTAGTTCAGTTTCCATTCTTGGATTGGGATGTTTTAATATAATTAGTTATCATCAATATGATAATCTAGAATTTCATGTAAGGTTTATTCGATTTGTTGATACACTAGAGCGAAGACCTGATAAGGTAGCGTAGCCCTAGTATAAGGTTGGGTAATGAGGTTTGTTTTAGTAGACGAAACTCCTGCACTGCCTGTCGAGAGCTCATGGAAGCTCTGGCTGGCGCCTAACCCGAAGCAAAAGTGGGCTAGAGGTAAGTCTCATCTTACTGAATCGTCTCCAAAATCATAAGGATCAGGTAAAGGTTTTTTCCTCCATAGCTAAGAAAAAAAATTTGTTGATACTCTGACATCGGTTTGAATGTACGGTATTTGTGTATATTAAATTTATTGTAAGAATTGAATCATGTATTTAAAAAGTCACTTTAATAGAAAAAAGAATTTGAAATTATCAAGTATTATACCCTTCAAAGGAGATTGTACAATTCGGATGTAAG